>CAODLS010357913.1:0-11369 GCA_948243855.1 Flueggea neowawraea
TACCTTTCACGAATTTAATGTTTAATGGAGATTAATTTGCATATTTGTTTAATCATGTTGTATTTAGAAGGAAAACAGATACCTGTCCATTATATATTTCATGAGAACTTGTATAAGTTATATGCATTGCATGCGCATATAAAATGAATTTAAAGTGTTAAGGTGAAGTGTGTTTCTAATGAAGTGGGCAATGTTCTTCCGTCTTCAACATTGTTTGACAAGTGTTGTGCTGCTATTTGAGTTTTATTACTTTGGTTCATTACTTCAGCTGTTATGGAAATCATAACTTGAGGCTACGTGCCAATAAATGATATATGTATGCCATTGAGGATACCATCATTACGTTTTGGGATATAATATCATATAAGAAAGAACTTTGTGTTAATGGAGTCTTTGACTTGCCTTTGGTTATTATATTCATTCGCTTGACTGGAGCTTTTAAATATTGAATTGACAGAGGCGAGCAGTTGACTTCTACATTTCTGATTTTCAATCTGGACTTCGAGCATTGGTCAAAACTGGTTATGGATCAAGGGTGACTCTTTATGTTGATGACTCCCTGGTCATTGATGTTAACCCAGCCACTGAGGATTTGTCTCCAGAATTCTTGAGGTGGTTGGGAGAAAGAAACCTTTCAAGAGATGATCGAGTAATGCGATTAAAAGAAGGGTAAGAGCTGTGTTGTTTATAAGTAACGTTGCTTCTTAATTTTCATGTGACAAGCAAACATTACATTGGAAGAAGAGGCTTTTTCCTTACTAAAGTCCTTTTTTTGTTAGAAGGGTTTTTATGGGAAATACAATAATTTCAATTTAGGAAATGCTTTCCTTAACATCGTTATAATTAAAATGAATAGTAAAATACTGCTAGTTGTATGGTGAGGATAAATTAGTGCAGCTATTTGAATGTGTCAGCATGGCGTGATGGTGCTTTGGGAGACGCTGCTGGTTTCTCTATGACATGTAGGAAAACGGGATATTGTTTTATTTAGTTGGATGGACGAGTAGCTTTAAAATGACAAGAATGTCATTCTTGTTTATGCCGTTTGATGAGATTAGATTATTTTGCTCGAGCCTGATAATAATCTGCTTCTATTTGAAGTTTTTTGAGAAAAATGACCGTTAAGCCTCCCTCTCTCCTTTTATCATATCATTGACGAGCTGATGTGACACAATGGAATCTTGTCTACGCAGGTATGTCAAGGAAGGAAGCACTGTTAGTGTAATGGGAGTGGTTCAGAGGAATGAAAATGTACTTATGATCGTCCCGCCGCCTGAACCAATTACGACAGGTTGCCAGTGGGCGAAATGTATCTTTCCGGCTAGTCTTGAAGGGATTGTTTTGAGATGCGAAGACACGTCAAAGAACGGCGTCATACCTGTGTAATAGTATATGCTTCGGAACTTCACTCTGCTATTCTCTTCTCTTCTTTCTCTCACCTATTAATATTAATGGCGGCGGTAGTATCGATGCGTGGTTGTGAATTTGATGGCCAGGTGGTGATGTTTTCTTTCTTTCTTCTTTTTTTGCTTTGTTTTGTTTCACTTTGGTGTATAGCTCAACTGTTTTTGTCCAATCTTATTCTTCTTTTTTCACTTAGGGGTTGAAGGGTTTATGATGCGGGTGGCTTGATATTGTAGGGAATTTTACATGTTTGAGCAGATTGCTGTAATGTTAAATAGAAACAGAAGAGAAAAACAGTGTTTGTGATCATTTAGTGATATTGTGTTAGAATTTTTCTTTTTTGTATTCTGCTCTTGCATTGATGTGTTGGATTGATCATCAAAAATGTAAAATATATGTATAGAAGGATCAAAAATTGCTTTTGTTTTTTGGTAATTGTGGTGGTCGTTTTGTTTTGTTTTTCCTTTGTGAAGGATTCGATCCCACTAAAACCTTCAAAAGTGGCAAGTTTACCTTGCTGATATACTGAATGGTGTTCATTTTTTTCTTGATTTTTTTCTCAATTTCTCTAAATTTTTGAGAATTTTAATTTACAAAAATCTTACATAAATAAGGAGGCAATGAAGAGGTTACTTTTGCTGAGTTATTTAAATTAAGTTATTAACCCATTTAAACCACTGAAGAGGTTCTCAAAGCATAAGATAGAACAAACATAACGACAGGGTGTAAATGGCCCAAATGCTTAGGTATTTGATAGGAGCATGTTCATATTTGGCTCAACTAATAAATGATTGAACTTGATTTTTGATTCAAACTTGATTCATTGAACTTAAACAATGGAAAAAAAATCCTGTTCATCAGTGTTGTAAACGAGACAAGGCTTGGTGCTCAATATATAAGGTGAACTTGAACTTAATTTTAAAATGCAAATTGTAAAAAAATGGAGCTTAACTAATAAAACTTGTAAACAAACTTGACAACGAACTTACCAAATTATTGTTATTCTTCTATAAGTGTTAAATGCATTACTCAAGTTAGAGCCTTTTATTCTTTGTTCCTCGCTAAGTGTTAAATGCCTTGGTCAAATTAGAGCTTTGCAAGGATATCATTGTGGGTGATAAGAGATGTTAGTATTTAGGATAAAATTAAATTATAGAAAATGGTTTGGTTGCAGCTTGAGTTTTGTGTTCTCAAGCCAGGTTGTGATACAATTCCTCTCTTGTAGATTTGTTAATACTTAAGTCAGTTCATTGTTTAATGCTCAAAGATATAATACCAATAAAGCGTAGAACATGTGCCTCTTCAATGAAGTTATGTTTATACTATTGATTTTGGGGAATCGCACCCAGGCAACCTTAATGGTCTGCTCACCTGGCACTATGCCTTTTCGTCTTTCGCACTCTCTTGTGTCCCCCATTTTCTTTTCTTCCAACACCTCTCATTTGCTTCCTTTTCCTTCAATCTTTCATTTAATATGGGTTATGCATAGTTGTATTTATTTCTCTCCTCCTTAATCCCATTTTATCCTTGTTTTCCTGTCTAACTTACTGGATTTGGTGGCAGTAGAACCTAGGATAAAGCTAGTTTCGACCCACCCTCTTGTTTCCCTTCCTCTTTGATTCTCCAACAAATCTGTCTGCCAGTACTCCTCCTACCTTCCTCAATTAATGTGTGTTATTTTGAATTTATTGTGAGTTTATCTTGGCTTTTGTCCAAGTTATAGTTTCGTTGATTCTATATTTACAGATCTAGTGTGTTCTTTTACAGATCTCATATTTGTTTCTTATCTTTAGGCTACCATATGATTGACATAGGTGTTGCTAGTTTCCAAGGACTCCTTTATATCATGTCAATGGCGGAGCCCAACCCTTCTGTCCACCATTGGATTGAAAAAAAAAAAAGAGAAATCCCGTTCGACGTCTACCATTGCTCACATGCCACCGTTTTCCTTCTGTATGCCATCATTCTGTCACTGCCCCCATTTCCGCCAAATCATGGCTCTGCCACTGTATCATGTTCTATTTATAGAAGTTTACCTAATCTTTTGCAAAATGATCCACATATATTCACATTCATATCAAGGTAATTAAAAAAGTCACAAATATATTAATTTGTCTTGCATACAACAATAATTATCAATTGGAGTTGATGGGCAAAACAATGGATATACATGCATAAGGATTTTTCTTCAATATAAATGAATTTAAACCATTGAACTGCCTCACATATTTGAAGCATCGTTATATATCACTGGCCTCTCAATCTCAACAAGGATAACCCATATTTGACAAACAAAGAATCAATAGTCTCTTTTAAACATATTACTGATGTCTCCCTCATGTGAACCAAAGTTAAAAATCATACTATTACCTCGTTGCGCATGTTCACATACCTAATAACAATTGTCATTTTCTCCTTCACTGAGCAATCACGGAAATAATCAACCACAAGAGAGAACAACCTATCCCCAAGGTTAGCTAATATCACAAGTGTGGTTTCGACATCACACACATTAATCATATCCTTCTAATTGGCGGAGAGGTCATTTGATTGTTGCTTGGAGCATTCTTCAAAACAACACTATCGACCTCTTCATTTAATTTGCTATACTACTGTAGCAACTCCAAAAAAATTCCCCTATTTAATGAGGTGGATGACTCATCATGTCCCATGAAAGCCATACCTTGATACAAAAGAAAACGAATAACATCAAGAGTTGCAGTTAAACGAATGTGATAAGCTTCTTCTCCTTTTAGATTTCTTCCTCAAACAATATAAATCACACTTTGTTTTTTATTTTTAAAACTCTGAAATTCTATTTTTGCTTTATTGTGTGCAATACTAGTCGAACCAATATGGTCTCTAAATCTCTTCATTGCCTTTTTCAAATTGGAAAACTCATTTTTTGTAATGGCTTCATCCGCCGTCACCGAAACACCACACTTGAAAAGAAAACACCAAAAACAATAAATAGCATCCTTTGATACATTATATTCTAACCAATCAAATTCCTCAAACCAAGCATCCTGAGAACCCCTATTATCTTTTCCATACTTCTTTTTCGGAAAATTATGATCATATGATTGACAAGAACCTTTAAATACGTATTCTCTTCAAAATATGATATCAAATATTTACATTAAAACTATAAATTGACTTATGTAATCTAGGATCAATAACAATATCATCTTCATTAATTTTTGGCTCATTTGAATTAATTTCCAATTCAACATTTTTATTCAAAAAATTTGCATCTGAAGTTCGTGATTTTTGCCCGATACTAGATGACTCAATTGAATTTCTAAGCCTTTTTGGAAAATATTTTTCCATTCTATGTTTATACAATAACTTATCAAATCGAACATAAATAAACATTTTAAGTCCCAATTAAAATACAAAAAATAAATTCAACAAATTAAGGAATAAGTATAAAACAAATCCATAAAATTTATAGTCATTCAACAGTCAACACTTATAAACCCTAAGTGGCTAAGCCTCAAACACAAATCTCAATTAAATCAAATTGTAAAAAGTAAAAAATCCTAAGTGGCTAAGTTCCAAATTAATTGAAAGTTCTATTGCATTTTATGGCAACCTTGTCATAAGCCCAAATTACAATAAAAAAAAAAAACTTTAAAACAGAAATCATAATGCTTGTTGCTGGTTGGAAGTGATCAAGTAAAAATACACAACTGGAAGTGATCAAACTTCCCAAGACAGATTTGAAATAGGAGAAAAAAAAAAGAAATGGCGGACTAACTTATCGGCGGACAGATGACGTCACGACGGTGACGACGTGGTGGGCTTGTGGTGACAACGCCCAACTGTCCATGGCTGAGGTGCTATACTTTTTATTTCTCTCGACTCTCGCCAGTCGCCTTTCAGTCTGCTCTCTGTCTCTCTCAACTCTCGCCTCTTCACTCTTCAAATCTGTTTTGTTTTGCTCATTTTAACTCTTTTCTTTTACAAAAATGACACATCGTTTGCTAGGGCTTTCTTTTCTTTTCTTGACGAACGACATGAAGGGATGACACATCGTTTGCTAGGGCTTTCTTTTCTTTTCTTTAGGGGTCGTCTTTTTCGTTAGGACCTTTTCCTATGAGTTGTAGGTCTTTCTCCAAGGGGAGGAGGGGTTGGCCGCAAGAGATACTAAGAATCCGCCGAATCTCTGGTGGGGTGGCCTGACCACGCCTGACTCGACCTGCTTTCGCCCTTGGATGCATGGGCTAAACGCAAGGTACGTAAGAAAGCACTAATTGAATTTATTTTCCCTTCTTTTTATTGGATTTTTAGGTTCCACATCCCAATTTCTTCTCCGTGCACGAAATTTCCTCTACGATTGATTCCATTAAAAAAATTAAAGTTCCAATATTCATTCACACACTCGAATCAATTTTCCTTGACTTCAGTCAAAAAAAAGGGGAAAAATCAATTTCCGTTGACCCTATCAACCGTGTTCAAGTGGACACAAACAAAACCACCGGAATCGAAAGCCACGTGTCAAACGTGTTTCAGTCCTGGCTTCGCTAATCCACAATGTGAATGGTCAATTAAATTTACTACTCAACAATTTTCGTATCACTTGACCAATATTCTATTTTTAGTTTATTTTTGCTTAATCATAAAAGTAAAATCGCCAAATGGTTTTTATGTACTTAACTTTATCTAATTTCTAATTGATTACTTATTATTGTAAACGTGAGATCCAAATATTCTGCTTATTTTATTAATAAATTGGTCTTGTGTACTTGAACAATTAACTAATTAGTTCTATTTAAGAGAACTAATTAACACCTATTAAATGATTATAACATGAATACTAGCAATATTGTATACGTTGTTGATCCAGGTTATATTAGTTCTTAATATGTCATGATTCATATATCGATTAAGAGTCAATAATAAAATGACTTATAAGCATTCTCATTTTTAAATCAAAACACTTTTTGCATAAAAATTTTGTAGATCTAACATATTGAACAATACTTCGACATTGTGAGATTTATAATTGTTTAAGAACATAATTTATAACAATAAATATTGTACCCAATATTAGCGGATCTAGATGTAGGAAAGTGTGGTCCCCACTTCTTAAATAAATTTGTTAATAAATGCATATTATTTTTCCTATATTTTTAGTTTTTTAATGGAAAAAATATTTTTTATTTCATTTATTAGTTTGATAGTTAAATAATTTCTTGTTAACGTATATTGAACAAAATGATGTATATAGTTGTTGAAAAAGACTTAAAACTATTGTCCTTTCTTCATAAAAATATTACATATTCAAAACTTTGATTAAAATATTTAATTTAATAATTTTATTATTTCATTTTTAATGTATAAACTCCATTTTAAAATTTGTTTAGATCCGTCACTGTCTAAAGATTTTTATCATTTACTCCATGTGCCATTGGCCGATCGAACCACACCTGGATGTCGATGGGGAGATGCCGAGGAGTATAGTACACCGGGACCATGTGGAACAATGGGAAAGATGGATACGTAAATGATGACGATAGTGACCGCAGAGTCGCGCACTTGTATAAAACAAACCCAACCGAATCAACTAACCCAAAAACGAATTTGATTATCATACTTTTTATTAATATATTTTATTTATTTTTATCAATTTAAATTACGATAAAATTAATCTAATAATTATAAAAATATTAACATATTAAAAAAATTAAAAAATGTATACGTATTATATTAAATTTTTTAATATGTTAAAATTTTTGTGGCGGTTAGATTAATTTAAATTTAATTATAATTGTTAAAAAGACGTAAAGAAAAGCACCGTAGCTCGTCCAAAAACCAAATCAATAACCAGAAAGGCAACTCTCCATCCTCACACTAACGCAATTGCTTGTTCATATCTCTCTCACTTCTCCTTCTATCTATCTATCTATCCTTCTTTTTCATAGCCACTCTCACGCACATCACAGTCTCCGTCTTCATTGAAGCAAAGGAAGCTGCGAGGGTTGTGTTTTTAGTGCTTAGAAATGGTGACGCCACGTGTGACCATGGAGGTCGGAACCGACGCCGTTGCTGTCATCACCATGATCAATCCTCCTGTCAACTCCGTGGCCATTCCGAGTATTGTTCAATTCTTTTTTCTTTTCTTTTAAATCTTCTATTGATTCTCTTTTGGCTGTTAACTCGAGCTGGATTTTTTTTTTGCAGTTATTGCTGGTTTGAAGGAGAAGTTCGACGAGGCCACTCGTCGAAACGACGTTAAAGCTGTTGTTTTGACCGGTGCGTTGAAATCTTAGTTTTAAATCTTATTATAATATGGATTCAATGCTTTAAATCACACGTTTTCTTTTAAGTATTTATATTTACTTTGTTTATTGTGATAATTAAATTTGAGGTTTTATTTTTTATATTGGATTTTTGCTGGAAATGAAAATTTTGTTTCAATGTTTCTGTTTTTCGTTTGTTTTCGCATATATAGTATTTAATTGTTGCAGACAAATGTAATGGATGATTGCAACCAAACGTGTACGTTATTGACATGTTGCAATTATTGAAGGTCATGGTGGAAGATTTTCTGGTGGTTTCGACATTAATGTTTTCCAGAAAGTTCACGAGACTGGTATGGATTTGGAGTTGAGATGGTTGGGATTAGTATTGTTTCAATTTTCTGTTGCGCTACTTGCAGGGGATGCTTCTCTTACGCCCGATGTATCTGTTGATCTGGTAGTCAACACCATTGAAGGTATGGTCCTGTGAGTTGGTTTTAAAATTTTTCCTATGAATATGGAAATGCAAAGCTTGAGTCTTACCCTTGTCTGCATTTTGAAGATTGCAAGAAGCCGACTGTTGCTGCTGTGGAAGGATTGGCACTTGGAGGTGGATTAGAATTGGCTATGGTTCGTGTTTTGTTTGGGATTTGTAGTAAAATGAATTTCTACACTTCACATAATTTATAATCGTTTTTCCTTTACTTTTGCAGGGATGCAATGCACGTGTGGCTGCACCAAAAGCTCAACTCGGATTGCCTGAGTGGACACTTGGGGTAATTCCTGGTTTTGGAGGTATAGCTAATTTGCTACATATTGAGGTTAACATTTATAGTTACAGCACGTGTGCACCTTCGTGCTAAGCTTTTTTTTGGGGCATTTTGAGGCATGGTTTGGGACTAAATGTTTTATACTTCAATTTTTTAAGGCACACAGTGCCTTCTAAGGCTTGCAGGGCTGTCAAAGGCCATTGAAATGATGCTGGTAAGTCCTTTCTCTATTGAAATTTATGAGGCAAACTAATAAATGAATCTTGTTTGGGTAGAGGACAATGAAGAAAAATAAAGAAGGAAATACAATGTGGGAGGTTTATGAGGAGTTAATAATCCTGCATTTTGAAGAGTTATATTGACTTTGAGCTTTCTTCGGAAAAGGAAAAAAGTAGCAGAAAGTCTTTTTCCCCACCATTTGAAGGAGAAATAATATTACAACGAGGCTATGGTTTTCAAAATGTAACTGAATGTGTGGCATACATGTCAAAAAATGCGGAAAATGCGAGGTTTGGAGATGTTTGATTACAGCGATATTTTCATCTGAATGTGCGATCTAAAAGTTTATTCTTCATTGACTAGTATCATTATTTGAAGTACTGTGTGTTCTGATGGTTTAATAGTTCCAAAAGTTTTAAGCAAAGTTGATATAATTGCAATGCTTTTCAGTCATCCAAACCTATCATGTCTGAGGAAGTCTTATTGATGCCGTTGTGAATTCTCACGAACTGCTGAAAGTGTCTCGGCAATGGGCTTTAGATATTGCAGAAAGATGCAAACCATGGATACGTTCTCTTCACAGGACAGACAAGCTTTGTTCCCTGGCTGCAGCACGTGAGATACTGAAGATGGCGAGACAACAAGCCAAGAAAACAGCCCCAATCATGCCTCAGCATCAGGCATGCATTGATGTAATTGAGGAAGGAATTGTTCATGGAGGATATAGCGGAGTTTTAAGGGTATGTTTAGGATAGGTATCCACTCTGTTTTTGACATTGACAGCATTCTTGTTTCCAGAAGATATAAAATTTTTTTCATGTTGTTAATGGCTTTTGGTCATTGTCTCAAATAAGGTGTTCTCTTTCTGGATATATGGTTTAGTACATACCAAAAATGACTTTTAATTTCATTGGCTAACATGTGTCATCCAATCCAAATAATTTTATGCTATTGCAGGAAGCAAAAGTGTTCAAGGAATTAGTCTTGACGGAAACTTCAAGAGGTCTTGTTCATTCATTTTTCGCCCAGCGTGCAACATCAAAGGTAAACTTTGTAAATCAAGTGATATAATGTTTATTTTTTTGATCAATTTCTGCCTCTTCCTGTTAATACTTCTAAACCATTGTTTTATTATGTTTGGAAGGGACATCCTATGCTTGTTAATTATTTTACTGCTGCCCTTATCTAGAGTTCCCTTATAGTGCATTTATGAGTTAGCTTTGACAGGTACCCAAGGTCACTGATATGGGGCTTAAACCTAGGCATATTAAGAAGGTTGCTGTCATTGGTGGAGGTCTTATGGGTTCTGGCATCGCCACTGCTCTTATCATGATCAATATCCGTGTTGTTCTAAAAGAAGTCAACTCTGAATATCTTTTGAGGGGTATCAAATTGATAGAAGGTAGTCACTTGTTAATGAGTCTGACATCTAGTTTGTGATTTGTTGTTTGTGTTGGTCCATTTGGAAGGCTTTTTTAATTTGAAACTGACATGTTAAGCAATAAATTTATTTGCTGATATTGCAGTTCTTTGTTGTTGATTTTCTGCAATAATTATTTCTGACAGTTTGAAGTTAACTTATTCTCTGTGCTTGGTATTTCGGATGTAGTAATCACAGATTAAAACATATGTTGTAATTCATTAAAATATGTTTTGTGCGTGTGTGAGTGGGACACATCAATTTGTTACCAGGCTGCAACAAATTCTCAATCCATTCAGAAAAGAATTTCATAGTGGGATTGGCTTAGTCTTGTTTGTAGCAGAGATAAGACTTTGCGGCGATATGTTGTGATTTTTTATTTATGAGACAATGTATTATCTGGCAGCTAATGTTCGAGGTCTGGTAACAAGAGGAAAATTGACGCCAGATAAGGCAGATAAGGTGCTCTCAATGCTTAAAGGTGTATTAGACTACTCAGATTTCAAAGATGTGGACATAGTCATAGAGGTGTGCTGGTCTTCACTATTTAATTCTCAATGTTATGATGAAACTCTGAATTATGATAATTATGGGGTTATGTCTTCATTTACATCTGTTCTTTCTGTTTTCTTGAGATCGAGTTCATAATCTAGTTTTGTTGAGACATACAGCCGTACATTTCATTAATTTTAAGTGGCATTTTAAAAAGTATGAAGTTTCTTGCTAATTGCTTAATATTTTTACTTGGAACTTCACAGGCTGTTATTGAAAATGTTCCTTTGAAACAAAAGATCTTTAGTGAAATCGAGAAAGTCTGCCCTCACTGTATTTTGGCAACAAATACATCTACTATTGATCTGAATTTAGTGGGAGAAAAAACCAGTCCGCATCATAGGTGCTCACTTTTTCAGGTTAAACTTGTTTGTTTTTTTTCCTTTGCCAATATACACCATATGACCATGATAACATCATTTAAAAAGGTAAAGCAAAGTAAAACTTAATGTCATTGGTTTTGTTTATAGACCTTTTTTCACTAGTAATTCAAATGCCAAGGCAAACTAGAATCATAAATCAAAAAAAAAAAATTGCGCTGTATATCTGCAATTTATTTGCCCTCCCCACTGTGTTCTTGTTTCTTCGTTCTTAGGATGTGAGATGAAAATGTCATCAACCTAAAATATCGTTTACATGAGTTAAAATCCTATGAATTGAGGATTCTTTGATACTCTTGGGTCTGGCTTATGAAGACAATTTGAAGTATCTAGCAAAAACTTTTGCAATGATTTCTGTTTTATGATATAAAAAATTGCC
>CAODLS010357922.1:0-12097 GCA_948243855.1 Flueggea neowawraea
AAAAAGCACAGAATTTGAACACTCAATTTACTGACTGTGTTTGTAGCAAGTAAGTCATTGAGTTGGTTGAATCGATTTAAATGTTTGGATTAAATGTGAATGTGAACCGTATTTGCCTAAATTGTTCAATTTTGTACTTTGCAATCAATTTGATGAAATGAATGGGTGACCAATTCAAATAAAATTCTTTGATCATTTAAGCTCTTACTTGTGCTAATTTGGGGTGTTAGTTGGATTGATTAGTACCTTATCCATATTTGGAATTCTTTGTTGTTCAGTTTATTCTTATTATCCCGTAATGTGAGTCCCATGCAACAATAGATTGATTTTGTGAGGATATAGCCCTTGTTTTAATTATTTCTTTGCTTGAGGACAAGCAAAATCCTAAGTGTGGGGTAATTTGATGATCCCTCAATTATACATATTTGTATTGTCGAATTCCTATCATTTTGGTTATAATTGAGATGTTTTCATAGGTTCTTGTGTTTTATTGGTTCATATTTTGTTTTTCAGGTCATGTGATGGTGTTTTGATAGAATTGAATGAAAGAAAGCCAAAACGGAGATTAAACAACAACTTTCGAGACTTTCAACACAAGACATGGTCTGGGACCACAAGACACAGCCGTGTAATACCGTGTCCTATTCGTCATTGCTAAATGCACCTCGAAGATGCAAGGCACAGTTTGGAAGACCAAGACATGGTTGTGTAATTGCATGATCTACCCGTGTCCTATGCGTCTTATTCAAGTGCACATTCAGAATGCAAGACACGACCTTGGAGTCAAAGACACGGGTGTGTAACTGAAGTTGTGTCCATGCCTTGCCAGTTTCAAAACCAAATGCATCAAAGAGTTGAAATGATGAAGTTTTAAAGCAAGACACGGTTTGGGAACTGAAGACACTGTCGTGTAATGTCTTTATCGGGCCGTGTCTTACCATAACACACTATTTCGGCCCTTTTAAGCTTCAAACGAACCCTAGAGTAGAAAGCCACGATTGACACATAAAAATAGAGTTCTAGAGATGGAAAAGGCTGGGTTTCAAGTGGAGAACACCTTTGGAGTGGATTTTCTTGAAGTTTGGGTGGATTTCTTGAAGATTGGAGGATTCTCAATGGGTTCCCTCCTTCTCTCTTGGTTTTTATTCATTCTTGTTGTTTTATTCTCTGCAATTATGAACTAATCTTGTATGCATCTAGATGTGATGAACCCTAGGATGAATTTGTGATTTGGTTTTGTTATTTTGTTGCTTTGTTCATGAATTGAGACTCGTCTATGATTTATATGTTGTTGTTTTTGGATTGATTCTATCAGTGTTTTGATTCAACAATTGATTGCATGTGTGGGAATCGAAAGATTTATCGTGTGTTTTGAATCGCTCATAGGTCATAGGAGTTGCATGAAAACCTAGATATAGGTCGACGTAAATCTTCCAGATTTAGGTCAAACTTAATATGGGAATTCATTAATCTTCGTTAATGCAACGTCGGGGTATTAATTAGGAAGAGATTTTGGTTAATCAACTTTACATTAGATGTTAAATAAGTCGAGAGAGAGGTTAATGTATGCTAGGAATTCCTACGGTCCAATTCTATGGACAAGTGACTTAGTGACGAGGTCAGTTTTGCTTAGGTAGTCCTTGGGGGATTCAACATCTGGATGCTACTGTTACCCTTTATTGCTTGGTTCTTAAACTTTCTTTGTGCTGCTGTGTTGTGTGTTGGCGTGTCTCCATTCCTACCCATTTAGTTTGTAGGCTAGATAATAGAGAAAGAGTTATTACTAGTACTCTTAGTCTTTGTGGGATATAACACCCGGTACTTAGGTCCGCGTACTACAAACGATAGGTGTGCTTGCCTGCCTACCATTAGCTTAGATTTTGTGTTAGGGTATTAGAGATGTAGACCTTGGATTAATGTTGCTTTAATGAATGATTTTTATGGGTATTGTGCTTTTATTGTTATATTCATTGTTATTGGTGCATTTACTGTTATATTTATTATTGGTGATGATTTTATGACTTGTTTTGGATGGAACGATGTTGTGCTTAACTACCACAATATTGTCTTTGACCAACCCAAGTAATGAATTGAGAAATGAACTTTGGGTCAGGTCTACAAGTATAAAACTTGTTGAGTGCTATAGTAGATATACTTAGTGCCTACAAGGTGTTCGATGAAATTCATCTATGAACCTAATAAGCCTAATTTGACTAAGTGAGATTGAAAAGGCCCTTCTAGGAAGTGTAGGTATGACTTGAGTGACCTCGAGAGAGGCATTGAGTGATTCATATGGAGAGAACACTCCCACCAGTTTCTAAAAACCCATTTTCATTTATTTCGCAATTAAATCCTTGGTTTCATCTGGAAAGCCCTAACGTTTTCCTATTATTGAGAACTTGTGTTTACTTTCTTGGTTGCTTTTATTGACAAAACCCCCAAAACAACCTATTGATGTTTTTATTCGCTTTTATTTTCTTTTTTACTGATAATTAGACATGTTCCCTGTGGGTTCGACACTTAAGGAATGCTCCAAGGGTTTTTTTATTACTACAATTGATTATTGTGCACTTGTAAGAACCCGATCAATTATGTTATCATCATACATATAGTTTTGAGACGACCCTCTGAGTGTTACATGCACTTTTATTTAACTTGTTCATATATTTTGAACAAAAAATTTGATGTGTACATCTAGATATAAATGATCTATATGAATGCCTATTTTTGTAAAAATGATTACATATTATAATATGGTTCTATGAAAAGGAAGGGTGTGACAAGGGCAACAACAAATTAAGGGATAGAGTGTCTCTCCCTTCTCCTTCTGCAGTTGTCTTATTTCTCTCTCTTCGAGGGATTCCTACACATAACCTAATATATGTGGACCCTAGTTGGGCTTCTCCTAATTCTATTAGGAGATCCTCAACTAATTAATTGACTATTAGTTGGGCTTATTAGTTGAATCCACAACTAATGTATTTGGGTTCCACCCATTAATATCATGGCGGACCCAGTTTTCCAATATCTCTCACTCTCACATGGCAGTATGGTACTTCACCATACTTCATGATTAGTACCCATTTAGTCGTGCTAGATGTCCTTGTCATACAGACAAATAGACCGCACGACTAGCATATGTCAAGTGTACAAACATTATAGACAAGTTAAGGTTGTATATTGATTTTGAAAATCATCCTATTTATGTCGCACCTTCAATATAAGGTCTAACCTGTAAGAGGAATTATATATGTTTTTTCCTAGAACATTTTTTCACAATCACTGCTTTCTCTCATTAATATGATCTCGAGGAATCTTTACTCATGCTAAGATTATCATACGATAAACAATGATAGGTGCATATGTAAACATCGAGACTAGTGCAAACGCGTCATAAAAACAATCTGCTCCCCTCTTACGCTAGATAATCCATCCTAGCCAAGTTCGCTTGCCTAGTGTACACACTTGGTCGAATCAATCATGACCATTGATGGTACACCAAAGTAACTAAACTTAACTAAGTGTTTTGAATGTGTTAAGGGTCTTAAAGGCTAAGCCACCGAGAACTGCATGTTCACTATAGGTCTCACACAAGGAAAATTGAGATCTTTATTTATTATCTTTCCCATCTCCATGGTTGTATGTAGCACACATGGTATGATCATGTACTATGATACTCTTTCCTTCCCTTAGGGGAGTGCATGTTTATACAATATTGTCAACACCACATAAAAGCTTCGGTTACAATGTATTTTGTCATCTAACATTAATCCATTCCTTAACAGGACTACTCATGGCATAAGGAAATAACATGCTAAAGTCTCTCAATTTAGCGTGTGATCCTTTATGATCATCGTTGTAGTACTTTGTCGAATTCTGATAAGACTCTCTGTAGCTTTATGTTTCGTCCCGTTTGATATAAAATATTTGAGGTGTTGTGTTGATGAATAATGGTTTTTAAGATGAGTTGTTTGAGTGAAATGGACCAATATGAGGTAGGGATCACTCGAGTAAGCCATGACCTCGGATGAACACTTGGGAAATATCTTACTCGAGTAAGAGAAGTGTCACTCAAGTAAAGAAAGCTATCACTCGAGTGAGCAAGGTAAATTTGTTGAGATGACGCCGTTCTGGGCAGGGGCTCTATATATACCCCACCTGACTCTCTCAGCTCTTTCACCCTATTTTCGTATCTCTCTCTCCTGCAAATCAATTCAGAACACATTTGAGTTTCTTCCCATTGCTTCCATTTCGTTCCAAGAGGTAAGATTACATCTCTAATCTCTTCATTTCATCCATTTAATGCTTTAAATTCATATTGTGGGTTTTGGCCGAATTTGAACATTTGGTTCAGACCCATTTGCGTCTGTCCAAATGGGAGTTGTAGGTTGTTAGAATATGATTGTTTGATGTTATATAAACATTAACCTAGCTTGGAATCATGAGACTTGACGAGTTCATGAATGGACTAGGGTTATATTCGAATTTTGATAAATTTTGGAGATTTTGAGTTGTTTTTGAGAAACAGATTATAGATTTGAGTTCCTGAGGTTAGTATGACCAATGTGGGTGATTGGATTCAATTTCTATCAGTAGAATCAGATTTAAGGACTAGTTTTGTAATTTTCCACTTGAGGACTAAAAGTGATTTTTGGCATTTGGGGACTAGAATTCAATTTTGAATTATTTAGATGATTAAATTATATATTATGATGAATTTGAGGATTTATTAGTAGATTTGGAGAGTTATGTACTGAATTATAAATTTGGAATATTTTGGGACTAGTTCACAATTTTTCAAAGTTTGGGGACTACATTGTATTTTTACATCGAGGTATGATTTTCGACAAGAGTATTGGATATTCATTCGCATTAGGATTTTAATTCATCGTGAGTTGGGACGAACATCTGCATAACATGCATATTCTGTAAAGCCACAGTTACCGTGTTTGATGTCTATTGCAATAACTTATGTTCTCAGCTCGGTTGGACTTCCAAGATGATCTATCATTCCCCGATGGCCAGTGATTTGAATATTTTCTCGGTGTCTAGATGAGTGGATGGCAGCTTCAGACACATAAGTTGTCTTCTAAAATTATATGTTTTTTTACGTGTTTGGACTTGACATGTAATCTAATCTTTGTGGAAACCTCTGTTGTGGAAATTTAATTTTCTCCAGGAAATTTGATGGTTTCTGAAATAAATATTATTTTTTAATATGTATTATAATTTCAATAATAAATATTATGTTATGGATTTCAAGAGATACTCTGTGGAAAATGTTTTTTTATGGATTTACTAATATTTTCTGAAACAAATGTTTTGTTCTAAAAATCAAATGTATTTTGAGACAAATATTTTGTCTGAATGTTTGGTATATTTTGGTGAATAATTTGTCTATTCGGTATGCTAATTGTTTGAATATTTTTAAATAAATATTTCAATATGTTTTCGGTTAAACATACTGATTTGAGACACCTAACTACGAGTTACGGTAGCCTTTGGTACACCAATATTGTACCATCTACCGAAGTGGCTAATAATATGTGTCTAAATGGCCTCACTTGCCTTGGTGGCTATACCCAAAGCCTAAGTGGGCAAACCATGCCCAAGTGGCAATTATCGAGTTTGGTTGACTCTGCACATATGATTTTGGTCCCATTAAACATTTGGTAGTTTTCTCTGAAAATATTTTGGAAAGTAAACATGATTTTTAGAAAATGTTTGTAAAGAAAATACTTTGGCTATTTCAGATGTTTTGGAAATTAAATATTTTTTATTTAATTTATTGATTTAGTCAGTTCGAATGTGTCACGACCCAAAAGTGAGTTGTTTGAGGAAGTCAGACCCATCTCGTACAAACATAGGAGAATAGAACATATACCCAATTACTATTATTACTTGGCTTACTAATAATATTAAAATAGTTTAACAGATAAAAGTTCCCGAAATAGCATTCACGAGTAAAATAAAATATACTCATGTAATCAAAATACTGAATAAATACTAATAATTAAAAACAATTTAACCATTAAAATACTAATTACAGATCTATAACCCATTACCCAGTGTGGAGCCTCTCACATAACAGAAACCAGTGCTCAAACAATAGAGCTCTCACTGCTGACAAAGTACCTCACTGAGAGCAGAAGATCGAACTACGGTATCAAAAACACCTGAAAGATTAAGTAAAAATAAACAAGGAAAAACAATGGGGTAAGAACCCAGTGAGGGATAACACTTCAAAGTAGTATCGGGCCTCACAAAAACTGTTTTTAAAATAGTTCAAAACATCACATATAGATATAAGTGTATATACGTATACACACTATATACAGAATAATAGTTCTTCCGAAAAATCATTCCAAAATCTTTTGCAAACAAGACAAACAACAAACAGTTGTACATATTAGTCAAATAATTATCTCAGATAAATTATTTAGTTTCCGAATGTGAAATAGCCAAAATATATCGTTTCAAAATATTTACCAAAACTCTTCCTTATTTTCCAAATATATTTACAGCGAACAATATTTTTCCAAAATATTTTTAGTGGAAAATTCCAAAATATTTCAGACTATTTCCAAAACATTTTTAGAGAGTTTCCAAAATCTTTTCAGTGAGAAGTACCAAAAGTTTAATGGGACCAAATAAGATATATAGAGTCAACTGGACTCGGTAATAGCCACTTAAGCAATATTAGCCAATTAGGCACCATGGTATAGCCATTAGGGCACATAGTATAGACACTTAGGCACATAGTATAACCACTTAGGCACAGAGTGTTAGCCACATCGGCAGATGATACAACATCAGTGTATCAAAGATACGCTACTTGTAATCCCAATATGGCTATCCAATAGGTGTGAATTGGATATCTTGCTAAGTGTAAAAGTTTTTTTAAAATTTTTTTTGCAATATTTTGCAAACAGCAATCAGTAGTTCAATCTAACCCACTCAACCTCAGAAACTAAAATGATAATAACCAAGGGATAGAGAAAACAAAAGAAAGATTTATAATGGTTTGGTCCTCATTGACCTACATCCACTCATTTAGCCACAACTAGAGAATTTCAATCCACTAATTCTTCCTCACTTGTGGGTGGAGCCAAACCGTTACAACCTCTTGTTTTTCAGGCTCACAAGAAAACCTTTACGACCACTTGTTTTCAACTGGCTCAACAAGAAAACCAATAACCACTTGTTTTTCCAAGGTAACAAACAAATAAACCTATTCTATCCACAAACTTTACAACCAAAGCTTGATTACAAAAGGTTTAAGAGAATGAGAATGATATTCTCACACCAACTCTCAAAGCAAATAGCAACACAAAAGCTTAGTTGAGATGTAAGAATATGAACACACTTAGACAAAGAAAGTTAAGAATAAAATTAGCAAAGCTTGGGCACACTCTCAGTGCGTGATCTAACTGTCTCTGAAGTGCATACCTTTATTTATAGATGGACTTCAAAATGTAGCCGTTGTGAGAGAGCTGCAAATTGTTAATATTACTGACCTCAGTCCTTACAATGCGCATACTATAAGTAGTGCATGCATAGTGCCCATTTCTATCAGAGTATTATGCGATGCGATCCCTCTTCTGCGTGCATAGTACTACGCCCAGTATCCACTACTTTATTTAATTAAAAACCTAGAGTCTACTACGTGCGTAGCATTTGTACTGCGACCGTGCATTGCACTTTCTTCTGCGGGCATAGACGGACCTCCAAGATTGCATCTTTGATTTGTCATGTGATTGTGCATATGGTGTCAAGGAATATTCAAATTTGAAATTCCTGTGGAACGTCTCAGATATTTCTTATGGTCCATCTCATCCAGTTCTACGTGCGTAACACAAGTTCTACGTGCATAGAACATGATCTTCTGACATAATCTATCTGCCAACAAATATTCTCTTTTTGAATGTTTGACACTTCAGAACAAAATTTTTTGCCTGCTGAAAATAGTCTATCATACCCGTCTACGCACATGGTATCCCTTACTATACGCATAGTAAGAATCTTCTTCAGAATGTAGATTTTTTCTTCTACGCGCATATTTCTTTTCGGTTTGGATTCAAGTCTCGTCTACGCGTATAGTATTCCATATTGCACGCATAATATGCCACCTGAATCAATTTTCTCTTTACTACGTCGATTTTATTTTGTATAATGCGCACAATAGAGAATTGAACCATTTTGTCTTCAGATGTACACAGTATTGCGCAAGTAGAATCTGGTATTAGGCATATTGTAGCCATTTTGGAAGACTTTAGAATTTATTTATGTTTGTCAAAGTGCATAGCTTAACTTTTTCAATTGTTTTGTTAAATCATCAATACGTAGAGAGAATTTTCATGTAGACCAAACTTGGTTTAACAATCTCTCCCTTTTTGATGATGACAAAAATAATGAAAGAGTTAGCCCCCCCTCTCATTCAATGCAACTATTTAGTGGTACTTAAAAAATTTACAAAATTTGATCAAGGATTGTTAATCCTTATCCGAGAGTTAGCCTTCAACATACTAACCAGATCATCATAATAATTGACAAGTAACTCTACATATATTTCTCCCCCACTTTTGTCACAATAAAAAAGGTAAAATGAAAGAGCAATTTGACAATCAATAGGCAATTGCATTTAATATCAAAAGATAGCAGTACACAACAAGAAAGCAATAACAATAAATATGATGCATATGATGAAAAAATGTGGATCATATTCAATGACATTCACTGATGGTTTAGTGTAAGACATAGAGGTGGAATCTTGCATATTTATTCCATAGCTTCCACTGTACGATATGCTATGACTGTAAACCATGCAAGCTTGTGTTGTTCTTCGATGATAGATCTAAGAAGATAACACACAGAGAGTAAATCAAAGAGATCCTGATCATCATCTTCATTATCAGACATAGCTAGAATCGTACTTGGAAGATGAGGTAGAGCATCAACCATGGCTTTGTACATAGTGATTGCATAGTTGAGATTCTTGATGATTTTGTTTATCTTTCACTGTTTGGCAGCATCACCTGGAAGACGCAGAGGTGTAGGCACAAAGAAAGATTGAGGAAAAGATCAAGGAATAGATTCTAATTCAGATGAATCACTTATGTCACTAGAATCACTTGAATCACTAGGAATATTCTTTCGAGCTGATGCTTTGTTCAAATCTTTCTTGAGATCCATTGGAAAATCTTTCCTCATTTTTTGAATTCGCTCAAAGTCTTCATCACTCATTTTTGGTCTTGCCTCTGAGTCTTCTGCCAATTTTTGCTCAGGAGGTGGTACAACTGAAGTTTCAATGGCCTTTGCTTCAGTATTTTGATCGTCAACCACTAAGTCTTTCAAGATAGGCTCTATTTCAGTAGGGTCCGATGTCTTTTCTGAAAACACATGCTCCACTGGAAGTTCTTGAGCAGTAGGGGTTCTGATTCTTCCACATTAGGGTGCTCATTCAAATTCATTTGAGTAGCATTATCATTTGATGCAGTGGAAGGATTTGCTGTATTACCACCTGAAGGATCATTTTCATAAGATGGAAATTGTGGAGGAGTAAGAGCAGCTGGAGGACTGGGAACTTGAAAAGGACTTGGTGGAGGCTGTTGTTTCAAGTTTTGAAACTCAGCTTTCCAACAAATTGATAACCACCTTAAATTTTGCAGAGGTTTCAGTTTGGTAAGCTTGAATTTGTTGCCTCACAGCTGTGAAATTTGACTCAGTTTCAGCTTTGAACTCAATAAGGTCTTTCTGTAATTGATCAAGTGCTTGGTCCAACTTCTCCTTCAGCTGATCATTCTTGCTCAACATTCACTGCAGGGACAACCTCTTGTTCCTCAGCTTCTTCTTCTTCTTCAATATCATCTGCAACAATACTTGGTTGCGGTCGAACACCTTTTCTCCTTTTGAAGATCATGTCTCTTCTTTTAGGCATGTATTTTTGATCTTTTAGAATAACCATAACATCACCTTCACGCAAATAAGGCTGATAAACATACCTTCGCTCCACAGTTCTGAAAAGGCGCATGCTTTGAAGAGTGGAAGCTCTAATTTTCTTGCTTTCCTTCACTCGTTGAACTTCAAATCCTTCAAAGCTTACCCCGAAATGCTTGAAGATTCTGGTGAGGCGACTAGCATAAGGTATATGCTCTATTATTTCCCTGTTTAGATGATTGAAGGTAGGAAGACTGAAAATTTTCACCTTTTCAAGCAGCCAATAAACCTTTTCAATAAGCCAATCAACCTTTTCAAGGAGCCAATCAGCTTAAATTCTTCGATACGAGCTATTATTTATGTTTGAACTCAAGCTCATGGTGATCATCTAAAGTTTGTGAGCTACTCGAGCTCGACTCGACAAAAAGTCATTTTTGACATTCGCGAGCTTAGCTTATTTAAAGCTTGTTATACTTGGCTTGTTTGACAACTCGAATAAATCTCGCCTCTGCTCGTTCGACAACTCGTTACCAAGCTTGGCTCGACTCATTCGAAAACTCATTTTAAAGCTCGGCTCGGCTCTTTGAGGAGCTCGATTTCAACGTATAATACAAATAATAGTCTTTGATATTCAACATTCAATAACAAATAAATAACATAATAACATCTTAAACTTATAGTTCCTGATTTATTCTCCTATTGCAATATTCAAAGAAGTTATGAACAAATTAACATTAAAAGACAAACTATTTTGTTACACAAATGTAGAGGAGCCATAAAACTCATTGAATTGAAGCTAACATTAGGCATAAACATTTCCATAGAAACTGATGTTCAGATCTTAATTGACAAAAAAGTGAAAGAAAAATTCAACACAGAAAACAAAAAAAAACTTGGATAAAGAAAAACAGTTAATTAGTGAATCCATCCATTATCACCCTGAAACCTCCCTAGTTTTCTCTAATTTTCAAATTAATCTCCCACTAAACTCCAATCTACACAAAGTTAACTCCTTTCTCAAACTAATTCAATGGATCTTAGCTTGTTTACTCCATTGCTTCCATTTTCTCTTCAAGCAAACAAACCCAAAATTAAAACAAATAGAGCAAGAATTTATCCAATTTGTGAGAATATAGAGAAAAAAAAGAAACCAACACCAACAAACGTACCTGGACGTGCTTGATAGTCTTTAACATTAAATATTCAACAACAAATAAGTAACATAATAACATCTAAATAATCCACAAATATATAAAATGATCCACAAAACAAGACAAATCCATCTAAACAAATAACATAATAACATCAAAAATGTTCTCCCAAAATATCGAAATATTCTTCATCTCACCATTCCAGAAAGCGAATATTCAACAACCTCATCCTTATAAGAAGGGTCCTACAAAACAATGAAATATTTATACAATATTAACATAAACAAAAGGTTATGATTATTTACCTTTCTTTCCTCTTAATGTCATAGGAAGCTCTAATCCAATCAGCACCACATGTCAAAAATTGAACTGTATCAGTACCCAAAGACGCATGATGTGGATCAATAACTCTACCCCAGCACTAAAAGCAGATTAAAAAGCAACTGTAGTAATAGGAGTCTAGAGAATATAACATGCCATTATCGACAAAACCTTATACTTGTTGCTATTATTCCTCCACCACATCAATGTATCAAATGGTGGATCAACCTCACCGTCGTGAAAAATCACACAATCCTCCAAATTAGCATCCACCTCAGATTTTTTCAACTGAAAACAATCGATATTTCTCATGAAACTATCAAATTAGGACCTCTGCCCACCTTGTACCTTCAGTACAAATTTTCTCAAACTCGAAGTACTTGTCAAAGTCTCAGAATCTGTTTGTGTTTATTTTTTAGTATTCTTTGACTTATAGATCTCAAAATGCTCATTAAACAAACCATACAAAGTAAAACAAACTTCCTCCTCAAGCATAAGTGCCTCCAAAGAAGATTACATACCCTCGAAAGCATATTCATTTAATTTCCACTTATTTCTAGGATCAAGAATTGCAACAATAGAAATCAACAAATTATTGTCACCCCAATATTTGTCAAATTTATCTTCATTTTCCTTGCCATTTCCTTCAACAAATTGTCAGGACTATTCCTTTTACTATCCAACAATTT
>CAODLS010358087.1:0-28552 GCA_948243855.1 Flueggea neowawraea
AAATTCTTCTATTAAATCTAGTTGTTAAGTCCTTATATCTATCAAAAATATAAGAAATTAACGGAAGGTTCACTACCATTTAAACCTTGATTAGGTGGCAATATTCATGATTGAGAGATGAGATGAATAATAGTGGCATTCTTCCCACAGAGAGAGAGAGAGAGAGAGCATGTGGTGATTGGTGAATGAGGTTTCCTTTTAGATTGGGAGGTTATCTTTAATTGATATGAGGCTTTTTTAATCATAGATGGACTAAAATAGAAAATCTTTGGAATATGGGATGGATTTAGAGATTAATACTGAACATAGGGTCTGCTGGCTAATTCAGCCATATATCGTAGATATTTATGCTTGTTTTACCTGGAGTAGTCTTTTTGAGGATAATCACCAATCCAAAACTAGGAAGAAATGTTTTGCAAGTAAAAGTTGATATCTGGCGGTTTATGTAGTTGACCAAAATGAATTTCCAATCACATTGAGACAATTATATAATACTTCATCTTCCTTGAACACGGTTGCGATTTGATTGAAAACCAAATACATATAATTAAGCTGCTTGATCAATAATAGTCGCAAAAAACATATTATCGTTTGGAGTCTCATCTTGGATTACTTAAAGAATCAAGAACCAATAAATAATTTATTTAGTATAAAAACAGCAACAAAAGTTGCATCTTCGTTGACAAAACAAAAAATAGCAGCACTCTTTTATGCAGTTTGACACCACAAAATGGAGAGAATCAAGGACGAAGTTGCAGCAACTATCATGCTCCAAGACGGGACCAAGAAAACACTTGAAGAAGCATCAACCGAGTTCTTGTTATTACTTGATGAACCTGCACGTATATCCAACATTTACAGAACTGTTAATGCTTTTCTAATCCTTGCAAATGAAAACAATCCAACTGAATGCTGAGAATTGAGGATACCAGTGAGGCAGGAGAGAGGATTGACATGAAGTCCGCATCGTCCAGGCAATTGTTGTGCCTCAGTGACATTTATCCCCGCCTGCTCAGCTTGTCTGCTTCCTCTGTTGCTTATCATACTACAAATGCACTCCGGGTCCGATTTGATCACGTTCTCCAGAGGATCACAGCAAGCAGCAGGAACATCTTTGGTTCCATTGAGGTAGTTGAGAC
This sequence comes from Flueggea neowawraea, assembly GCA_948243855.1. Classification (NCBI taxonomy): domain Eukaryota; kingdom Viridiplantae; phylum Streptophyta; class Magnoliopsida; order Malpighiales; family Phyllanthaceae; genus Flueggea; species Flueggea neowawraea. Next base: position 1,140 of record CAODLS010358087.1, read on the forward strand.
AAGGAACAAGCTGGTTCAGACATGATGTATCTTGACCATAACCTGCCGGCATCAGACTAGCCACCACTACTATCGATACAGCAATTCCATAGCAGTGGCGTGTCGAAAACTTGCCCATTTTCGGAGCTGCTTTTCTTACTTGGAGATGGAAACACAGCCTTCGTTCATATTTATATGTTGCTGGAAGAAGGAAGTTGGTTATCCGACATAACTTTTGGGTTGTTAGTTGACCTGTGACAATTGCGTTTTTGTTGGCTATAGCAGCTGACTGTAGGCAGTTGGTGGGCGGTAATGGCCGTTGGACAGGTGGAGCTACTTTCCAAGAAAATTATATTCTTACCAAGTTAACATCGATTCATAATGTTCAACCAGTTAAGACTGCAACTTCATACCATATTGCTAATCAGATTTTCTGGGTTCATTTTAAGGGGCGCCAAAGCTCAGAATTCGGACAGAAATCACGCAACAAAGATCAAAGAACTATCAAAAATGCACAAAAAAACTGCATTGGCAATGCCCAAACGCTGCGGCAGCCAACGCATCATCATTGATCCTTGGCATTTTTATGACAAAATATTTCACAGAATAAGAAGCAACTGCTTGACCTAATCTATACATGGGAACAGAGAGAACATAAAGGGAAGGCAGTTCCAAAAATCACAGCATCCATGAAATCCACAATTCTTCTTCGTTTTTATATGTTCAGCGACCGCTTACCTGACACTCTCTGTTCAACATACTGTCCACTGGTGCCACAGTCCAACGAAATCCTTTAAATGTCTAGACATAGTATATCATACCAACTTCAATGAGGCTAATGTGTGGAATGTTAAGTGCCACGGCAGGGCCTCTGCAGTTCTTCCGGAGAAATGAATATCCAACATCAATTGCAAGCTTTTTCAAAAATGAAGAATTTCTCCTGGCCTTCACATATGAGTGTCCCATTATATATGCTACCCCCGACTCCTTTGCTTGGATCAAATCCAACAGCTCGTCCCTCACTGCAGGATCCATCCCAGGATTCGGCGGCAGCTGAAACCTTACTTGGCGTCTCCTGATCTGAGGATTCTCATCATCATAAACAGATCGCAAACTTAGCAGTGTGGGAGATTTGCTGCTCTGGATGGAGTCAACACTAACAAAATCTTGTTCCGATACTATCAAACTCATGCTTGATTGGACATTCCTGGTACTGATAACAGCCATCCTACCATCAAGGGATGGACTTTCAGAACTAGAGAACTGAGGTTCAACTGCTTCCATCTGGATGAACTCAGCAATGCTTTGTATAAGCTTGTTCTCAAAGTCTCCATCATCACGCTGGATGTCCTTGTAACCATATCTCACAATGCAACGATACATGCGGTATAGCCTTGGACATACTCGACCAATGAGGAAACGCTCTTCAGGGGGAACATATGGAACAGGAACTGATTTAACGCACACAAAAACTAAGACCTTGTGAAATGCAGGGAGGTTGGTTACAAAATGAGAGAATATTGCAGGTACCCCAGTTGCCAATTCAGAATATATTAAGCCTATCCCTGGCACACGGACAATTCCAAGGCTAGGGCCCAAACCTAAGAGCCATTTCAAGGAAACTTTGTTGTGAAGGTCATAGTTATACTTCCTACGAGTCCCATAATGCCATATGTACATGACAAGCATAAAGATGACCGAGAGCACAAATGGAGCCCATCCTCCCTGTAGAACTTTCATTAGAGCAGCTGACAAGTAGACACCCTCAATGAACCAGAAGACCAAAAGGAATGTTGCAGCCAGCAAGGCACTTTTCTGCCAAACGAAAACTATGACAAGTGCCATAAGGAATGTCGTGATGAACATAACTGTCATACACACAAGTCCTGGCAACCAAAAACACAAGTATAAATTTTAGCATGGAAAAATAACCAAGAGAATAATGATGATAGGAAAAGAAAAGAAAATAATTCCTGCTACTCTGCTATTAAACAAGAACATGCAGTAAATTAATGCAGCACATTAATGCAGCACTTTATTAGCCAACTATAGAAATCCAGTAAAAGTTCTACATTGTACCCCTCAAGCATAGGATTTAATCAGCACAGTGAAAAGTTCATAAATCTAGCTACAAGAAAATGTTTCTTTCTACTGAAGTTCTCCTAACCTAGAATAAAAATGCATTATTTTCAAAAAATAAAAATTTTATTTGTGATAAATTCTTTGTATTAAGCCATAAACTGCTTTCAGGATAAAACGGCTTACCATAAGCATTTCCAATCAAAGTCGTGTCTCTAAATCCAACAGTCACGGCAAGAGTAAGAATCATGAGAATCCAGTTTATTTCCGGGATGTAGATCTGCCCATATATGTGTTTTGAGGTGTGAACAACTTTTACTCGCGGAAAACAACCTAGTGCATGACATTTTTTAACAATAGAGAAGGTGGCTGTAATAACAGCTTGATTCCCAACAATAGCCGCAAGGGTTGCAATAACAAGACAGGCCAAAAAACAGCTTCTGCAATAAAAAGTAGAGATCAAGTTAGTGTAAGTCCAAACAGGAGCAGGTCCTTTAGAAAAAGATTAGTTGACATCAAATTGTTATCACCTGGTATTGAGTCATAGAAACTGTTTGGTATGGAGTCAAGGTGCTTAGATAGAAAAGCTGCCTGACCCATATATTGAACCACCAAACAGGGATATATAACAATCGCAAATGCAATCTGCAGATTCAAAAATTTTATTCAATTCTGTAACTGTAGAACCATTAGACATGGTTCTTACGCTGAAAGCAATAGAAAATACTTTCATACTCACCCTAATAGATAAGGCAGTGAAATGACCAAGATCAGCAAACATTGCTTCAGTTCCTGTTAAGACCAAAAAGAGTTATTAGAAGCCAGTCAAAAAAACTGCCAATACCAAAAGTACTGCCTAAACCAAGCAAACGGCTAAATTCACAACAAAGTGTCCGCAAACAGAAGCAGCGAATCATTGCATAATCAGTGAGTCCAGATCCAACATACCGGTTATGCAAAGGAGGATTCCTCCAAGAGAAATCCAACCATCTTTACCGGTCTGATTAAAGCACTTGATAATATAATAGGGGGATAGTGCTTGAACAATCTTCGGGTTCCAATGTACAACATTGTAGATCCCGATGGAAAAGATTGAAAGCAACCAGATGATTACAATCGGTGCAAACATAAACGCCACCCGATGAGTGTCACAATGCTGCAGAGCAAACAGGCCCACTAAAATGACACAGGTAAGTAGGACAAGCTCACCTGCAAAAAAATGGCGTGCATACTTCCTAGGTCAAGACCATGCCAAAATGATGACACCCCGAGTAGTCGGAGACCACGCATTAATTGATATTATGATACCCTAAAGGAGAAACTGATAACATAATGATTGACTTACCCTGTGTTTACTTAGCTTCAGTTACTTGTAAACCCGATACTGACGATAAAACTGCAACATCAAAAAGGATTTTGAATCAAGGTGAAAATTCCATTAACGTATAGTTTCAGTAGTACAACAGTACACATATTCTGCAGCAATGTGTTACCTGAGATTGCAGGAGTTAGCACACGGTCACCTATGACCATGCAAGCACCAGACAAAATCACGACAAGCAGAGCAGTCCTGAGCCTTTTGTGCTTCTCCAAAAATCTCTTAAACGGAGAGAAGGCCACAACCTGTGAAGAAGGGCCATATTTATATGTAGAAAGCTCTTCATCAGCTGTTTGTTGGTTCGGAAGTAAGCTAAACTTTGCATGTCTGCAAAGTAATGAGTAAAGAGCAAAGGCACCACCTGACATGAACTAAATAGATCAGTATAAATAAAATAGGAAGGGATTTCACCAAGGGGCAAATAGCCAATGACATGATATCCATATTACCTTCACCATTATCATCAGCGCTCAGGAGTATGAAAACATATTTAATCAAAGGCATCAGTGTTAAAGTCCAGAAAATCAAAGAAAATGCACCAAAAATTGCTTCTTCATTCCGATGTTTCTGCAAATTCCCAGTAAATGTGCTCTTATAAACGTAGAAAGGCGAAGTACTGACGTCCCCATAAACTACGCCAAAGCTCTGGTAAGCCAATAGCAGATTCCATGAAAGGTTTATCCATGAAAGCTGCAAATCAACAAAAAGTCAAAAACTTGCATGCTGAAATCGCCAGTTAAACTAAAGAAAAATATATTATTTGTTTGTCAATGGTTTACAATTTGTCATTCAGATAATTGACTGATATACTGGAAAGACTACTTTTTTCCTGCTTTTTGAGAAAGTGGTCCAATTTTTTTTTGTCAAAACCCAAAATGCAAAACTTTTTAGCGTACCTGAATCTCATAACCGATTTTTTTTTAAAAAAAAAAGAGTAATAAAAAAAGTAGTCTTATATCCTTCACAATAATAAGTTAAAATAATAAATAAAATTAATATTATTTATTGAATTAACATACATCTAAATAATCAATCTAAATATTAAAACACTTATACTAACATTGGAACAAATAATGCTCAAAAAATTACCCTATAATAATACTACACGAATATAATATTATATTCTTGACATTTGTCTTCCAATTGAACACACAATATATCACAATCCAACGTGTTAGAATAGAATTCATAAGTGGTTACACCAACTTCTCGAAAATTCTAAAAATCATACGACCTTAAAGTGAATCTTCCACTTCTCATTATCTTTTTTCGTGATCATACAGTAATATTGAACCTTTGTGTATTAAATGCACAATTACATTCTGCCCATTACGACCATTATCTTTCCAAAATACTCACTTTTGAGAGTTGCATAATTTTTTTTAATTCACACTTTATTCAATGCAATATAGTCTTACCCCATTCGTTTATTTGTAATAAATTACAAATAAAATGGATATATACATACTCGTGCATTACCCAAATAATTGAAATCTCATTTCAATTATTTAAATGAGAACCATATTTGTACGTTTCCAAATCAATTATTTTGAAAAACTAATTTCCAAAATAATTCTTGAAAAAAAATTCATTTTTCACAATTTGTCAACAATTTTTATGCACCAAATAAATCGGTAAAAATTGATCTTAAACTACAAAAATTGTGAAAAATATATCCAAAATTCTAGAAAAATCAAAAATAAATTTCCAGAAAATTTTGGAAAAAATGGTCGTCGGAACACATGTCAAGCGCTCACATGTGCGACGTGCTTGAACACCACGTGCACCAACGCGACGCGCCACACCCATTATGTCGCCACGTGTCATCATCACAGGTGTACAAGTGTCAATATGGACACGTGTCACACAGTGATCTGAGCACGTGGACAGAAACCACGTGTCATGACATATGTCGATGATGTGGCAGACACATGGCATGTTCGGCCACGTGTTGTTCCGTCTTTGGTCCGCGTGATGACGTGTTAGGACAATCATCATGCCACGTGTCAAACATGTGGAAGACATTCCCACGTGTCGAAATTCCATTGGACCACACAAGTAAGATGTCGCTTTCATGGTGCCACGTGTCGACACGTTAGTGGAACACGCATTTTATGTGTCATTATTACTTGACACGTGACGTCCAATGATTGATCCACATATCAGTCAACATTTGACTGAGTCAATGTTGACTGGTCAATGAGACACGTGTCGAGTTCTGAGTGGCCAGTGTGTTTTTTCTAACCAATAGAAATTTGTCACGCGTGCCATATGGTGCGTTCTGATTGGTCCATGTTCAACCAATAAGAATGTGCCACGTGACTTCTTAGATCAAATGAAACAAATTCATCTATAAGCTTCTCATCCAGTATTTTTTCGATCAGATTTTCGTCGTTTTGACGACCTTCCCGATGGAATTTCGTGACGAAAATTGGGTAGCTTATGTTTTCAAGGTCACTGATCTCAAATATTTTGTCAGAATTTCAAAATTCCAACTTTCATATTTTGGCTCCGGACAGACTCGAACCAAAATTCACGTTAGAGACAAAAATTTGAATGCAATAAAATCACAGTAGGCATCCTAGACAGAGATCAACAATATTTTTGAATCAAATTCAAAAAAATCCAGGATGTCTTTGATACCAATGAAGGAATCGGGTACCCTTTTAACAAATAAATAGTATAAAAAATAGGTAGTTCAAGTTACCTACCTCGATTTTGGCGGAAGCATAGCAGCAGACACCAGCTGCAGGACCAGGTTTAGATATTGGTCTTGCAAGCAAACCACGGTCGGATGGTCGATGGGAGTGTTCGGCTCGTTTGCAGTCTAGATGTCACGCTGATCGACACCATCGATAGACGATTCACGGTGCGAGGAGATGGAGGAAGGATGAGGGAGGGGAGAAACATTTTCTCCCTTCCTCCTTTTTTTCTTTTCTTTTCTTTTCTTCTCCTCCTCTCTTTTCTTTTTTTTCCTTTCCTTCTCTTCCCCCCTTTCTCCACCTCACTTCCTTTCTCTATTTATAGGCAACCAAGTGGGCCTTCATTGGATCCATTATGGGCCTTATGGGCTCATAGGTCTAATGGGCCCAACTCAATTGGGCTTACCAATTGATCTCGGTTCACGTTCCGGTTCACACCTTGACCGACCGGTTCGGTTCACCCGTCATAGGCTGACCGTTTTTCCAACATAAACAAATGTAAACAAATATAAACACATATAAATAAATATAAACAACTATAAACAAATATAAACGTGTAATCAATATTCAAAGTTCAATTTGAAAATGTAATTTTCAAAAATTGGTTTTGTTGCGCGTGTAATTTTCAAAAATTTGGTTTGGTAGCGCCTGTAATTTTCAAAAATTTACCAAAATATGAAAAGTTGACAGCATGAATTCAAAAATTATGATTCTAAAGAGAATGATATGTAATTGGCCCTAAAATATTAATACACTTATTGAATAATAACAAAATATTAATTATCCAGAGTTTTTCATTGATGTCAATCATCAAAAAAGAAAATTTTGAAAATGAGTTCAAGTTAACTTGATAAACTATTTAAGCGTGCTAGTGAATTGCTCATTAAATTTCTTCAGCTTAACATGAAAAACCAAAACTCGATTTAATTTGATTCCTCAAATAAAATTTAAAACATGTTTTATTAAAAGAAAGACATATAAACATGCCAAACACTCTACAATTGAAAGATTTGATTTTACGTATGATTAGCTTATATATAATAAAATATGTACGAGGCAAAAACTTTTGAAAGAAATGCTATTTTCTTTTTGGAATGGATTACATTAATATTTCTATGATTCTATAATGTATATTACAAAATTAACAAATATATAACTAAGTTTTAAATACATTTCTTAATAAAACATTTGTATGATAAAACAAAGTGCAGTAGCACTATACAATATTCTTAGTGGTGGGGCATATAAGTCCGTTTGAATTCTCTTTTTGCCTTATACAGGAATTAGCAACAATCAACAATGTATTGGCATGGAACATGCTCTTACTAAAACCAGCTCATCTTATATATTTTCTACTTTGAATTCTTGGAACCGTACGATTTTATTCTTAAAAAATATTTCAATAGTTTGAGAGAGAGCAATGCTTATAACCTACCTTGGATATTATCTCTTAGACTTTTATATATATATATATAAATTATAGCACATTAATAACACCACAATTGATGCCAAAGGGTCTGGAGTATCGTTAGCCCCACGGTCGGAGGTTTAAACCCTCCCTCTAGTGCCGTGTAGCAGAGGGGGGAAATGAAATTCTGAAATTCTCATCTGTCGGTGCCAAACTGAAAGGAAAACCAAAATCCCATATGCAGATATTATACAATTTGACTTGTGGGTTTATTGCATCACACATAATAATATATCCAATTCTTGGTGGTCCAATACTTACCAGAAAACTACTCCGCAAGCAAACAACGGTACTATGGGCCAATTACAGATATAATCCCGTTTGAAAAATCAATTACAAATTTTGAGACACTTACTTTCTTTTCAAATCTTTCTCATTTCCGACCAAACATGGCACTTTCATTATATCAACAACGCCAGATTCTTTTTTTTTTTGATTTTTTAATTGTAGTCCCTATTTTTATTGTTCTTCACCATTAAGTCCTTCTCAATATAATCCTACAAAAAAGTTTAAAAAAAATTATATATTTTTTTATCAAAATTTCATAATTTTTTTAAAAATCATAAACAACATTTTTAATAAACCAAATATCAACCTTTTAAAAACTTTAAATCAACCTTAGCAAAACATTATATTTTTTTTTTAAATTACAAACTACCTTTTCAATAACCAACAAAATCAACCTTATATAAACTTAAAATTGGCCTTGCATAAACTTTTAGAATCAACCTAAAATCAACTTTACAAAATTTTTTCAAAACCTTAAAATCAACCTAATATCAACTCCACATAAAATTTATTAAATTAACCAAAAATCATCTCTACATAAATTTTTTTAAAACCTAAAAATAACTTAAAATCAACCTAAAATCAAATCTACATAAACCTTTTTAGAATCAAACTAAAATCAACTCTACAAAAAAATTTTAAAACCTTAAAATCAACCTAATATCAACTCCACATAAACTTTTTTAAATCAACTAAAACTAATCTCTACATAAAATTATTTAAAGCCTAAAAACAACTTAAAATCAAGCTAAAATCAACTCTACATAAACTTTTTTAAGACATAAAAACAACCTAAATAAACTGAAAATCAACTCTACATAAACTTTTTTAAAACCAAAAAACAACTAAAATCAACAAAATAAAAAATTGTTAAAATATCTTTTTTGATATTTTTAACAAATAAATTTTAAAAGAATATTATGAAAATTTTAAAATTATTTCTAACAATTTTTAACCTTTTTTAAAAATTTTTAACATTTAAAAATAATTGGTAAAACAATATCACTAAAAAAAAGAAATAACACAGCAGCTAGGGTTTCCTTCGAAAACCTAGCTGCCGCTCCAGTGGCCAGATCTAGCTGTCGATCGTCTGAAAAAGCCAAAAGTGGCGAGTGAACACACGGAGGCCGAGGAGCAGCGTTGTTGAACAAAAAAACAAAGCACGAAAAATAGATAGGAAAAGAGACAAAAATAGCGGGGGGAGAGGAGAGATCAATGCGAGAAGAGCAATCTGTGATGGCGATGGAGTACCGAAAATGAACGAACGAGAGAATACGAGGATGAGAAGTGAAAGAGAACCAAATGAGAGAAGAGGAGAGGGATAAGGCAGAAGACGAGGAGCAAAAAAAGGAACAGAGCGGCGACGACAGAGTACTAGAATGGAGGCAGAGTGAACAGACAGAGGAGGAAGAGGAGGGAGACGACAAAGATGAGAGAGAACTGGGAGAGAGAGAGAGAGAGAAAGAGGAAAGAGAAAAATTAATGACCAAATGTGAAAAAAAGGAGAGTGAAAGGACTCGATACAATAACTGCAATCCGTTCAACATGTTAACATTCGTCGTCCAACATGTTAATATTTGGCGTCCAGTTAAGAAGAAAATGTTCCAGTTAAGAAGAAAATGTGAGCGGCGAAAGCTTGTAAGAAAAGCTGGACGTTGGCGAATAGAATGTAATTAATCCTATAATTTATGGCCAATCATTTGTGGCCCATAATACATTTTATGTTGGAGAAATTCCATGACAACTTAACTTCCCATTTAAAAGTTAACCTTTGAAATACTTGATTCAATGGTTTACGGTTTTATTTTGTTTAACATAATTAAAGTAAATTAAATATGGGCTTAAAGAACCCGACTTATGAGAGGAAATTGCATAAAATAGCCACTTTTTGAAACATTAGTTAAAAATACCCACCCAACTTTTCCTAATGAAGATGTAGGCTTTAATATTTTAATTTTGTCCACTTAATGGATAAATTCGGTTATTGTCTTATTACTATTTAGGTAGTAAATATAGGTTGTTTTCCTATTTTTTAGGTAGTGAATTTACGTTTCTCTCTCCTTCACTTTTATTGGCCATTACTATTTAGTAGGAGACACAATCCCTATTTTTTAGGTATTGAATCCATCTATGTTTTGGATTCTTTTTGTAATTTTCAAAAAAAATTTCAATATTTTATGTGCATATTTTTATCTTGACATCTAATGTAGTTTCAATCTAGTTTCAAAGAAATTTCATTCTATAAAAAAGCATTATAATTTAAAATCTAATATGAATAATGATAGTTTCAATCTAGTTTCAAAGAAGTTTCAAATAAGATTCAAAGTATTACGTCCATGGAAACCTTAATTATTTATATAGTATCATAATGTATTTAAATGATATAGCAAAATTTCTGTCGAGTTTCAATTGAATTTCAGCATATTTATTCTATTTTTTTAGGTCATTGAATCCATTCACGTTTTGGATTCTTTTGTCAATTTTCATAAAATTTTTCAATATTTATACACATAATGTTATCTTAACATCCAATGTAGTTTCAATCTAGTTTCAAAGACGTTTCAAAGTATAAAACGTCATTATACTTAAATATATTTACATGACAAAGCAAAGTTTCTGTCAAGTTTCAATTGAGTTTCAGTAAGAATTTATTCTAACAATTGCGAATATTATGCTTTTTCAAAATTTTTTAATGTGTTGATATGTATTTGTTAACCTAATTATTTACTCTAACTATTAATTATTTTGTCAATAATATATAATGACAAATTTCAATTAAGTTTCAGTAAGAATATATTCATCAATCTAAATGTTATGCTTCTTGTTTTTATTTTTTTTATGTGTTTCGAACCTGATGATATGAATTTGTTTAGATTTTTTACATCTAATTATTTTTGGTTAAAATATCCAATGATTTTGGGATTAAGCAATCAAAATAATATCTTAATAATTGTGGTCCCTTGAAATCCGATTGCAAGTAATGCAAAATCCGAATTTTTAGCAAAAATCTGAATTTTTAGGCGATTTCCTAAATCCACATTTAAGTTTCAAGTGACTAGTTTCAGAAAATATTTCACTAAATTATGGATATATTTGGTTAAAGTTTCAAGGTAATTATTTGTAAAATATATTATAGGCGTTAGTTATGAAAAAAGTCCGACTTATGATGGATCCCAAGCTTCTACAAAATGGTCCATTAGTATAACTAGGCACCTTACACAACCCAACTGATTGGGCCTCGGTAGCTGGACTTTGCCCCACTCTACTGTTGTAACTTTCACCGGCAAAAATAAATCGGTTTTACTAATAAATAATAATAATGTTATGAATTAGGGATATTTGAGCCATTTATTTTTCAATAAAAAAATTAATAAATAACTAAATTTAATTACTTATTAATGGTTGAATAAAAACTATAAAAAATGCCTCACATAGTTCAAATTGTTCACAACTTTCAAGTAGTGAAGACAAAATAATGTAAACCCAGACAACCTAAAACGAATAAGAAATTAAAAGTATCAATTGATAACAACAAACACAACTCCATGCATAAACATACAAGAATTGTAGAACGAAGAATCGGTGGATAGAAGTATATATTGGTGGTGGCTATTATTGCTTGGAATGCTTCCAACATCAAACAATTTTTTTTTATTATTGTTTTATTGAGGCCAATGACAACTATAAAATTAATTATTTGATTTTTGTTAGTACTTGTTCTAACAAAAAAGAGAGAGAGATAGGGAAATTAATAAGATAAATTGGTTTGAATAAACGAATATATGGGAAAACGCACGTTCAAATTGTAAGATAAAATATGAGCATAAATAAGAAGTGCAATTTTATGTTTTAATTCCATCCCGGAATGGGGCAACTATGGTTAGAAAACAAGTGTTAACGTAAGTCATCCTCGTACATTTTATTCAACACTTCAAGAGATAATGATTCCAAAAATAGTAAAAAGAATACATAACCCCCTGATCGCCATTTCCAAAACAAAACGACCCCACAGATAAATATACAATATTATAACAAAAAACCACAAAAAAATAATTAACAATAATAGTAATCTTATTAAATCTATTCTCATCATATGGTAAATTTATATAATTATAAAATCAAATTACTGAAAAAAGGGCTTAAAAGTGATGACCACCTTCTTAATCTGCTCAACAAAAGACATATACGAGACGGTCCCATCATTCCCAGCCAAAACCTTGTACTTGTCCTTCCTCGTAAAATTTGTGCATTCAAACCCCAAAGTTGCCGCTAAAATTCTCTGCACATAATTGGCCACATCATGCGGGCTTTTACCGGACGAACAGGTAGCCTCCACTGGCAACTGGTTCAAAAAGGTCACCTCGTACACTGGCCTTGGGTTCATGAAGAAGAAAATAGGGTCTAATCCCTTCCACCCTCTAGCCGTTGTGGCATGGAAAAATCCTACCCGATAATTCATGGCTACCGGCACTATCCGATCGGTTAGCTCAGCAAACAAAGCGCTGAATCTCAGTAAGAACGGCTCTCTGCAAGTTGTTCCCTCTGGACACACCACTAAATCGCCTCTGGATAATTCAGATTTGATCTTTTCCGCGTCAACTTCTCGGATTCTGGTTAATCGAACGGTTGGGATTGGTGATAGAATTTCTGATAGTCTCGAAATGGAGTATGTCACTGCCGGGATTTTTCTCCTTAGCACTGTAGATAGGACCACTGGGTCCATTAATGTCCGGTGGGTGCACACAAATAGGACGCCGTTGTTTCCCGCAGACGCTGGGGGTGGTAGTTTGCCTTTGACAATGACTTTTCCTCCCATTAATGGAGCTAAGTATGGTTTAGCCCACATTGGTAGCATTAACCCTACTACAATCCTGAGTATTGCCAGTATGATGCCTAGTGGCATCCACAGTATGATGAGGATGGCCGTGGATGGAGTTGGGCGCTTCACAAGGCGGCCGTCGTGGAAGATCACCGGAAGAGGTCGGAGAATGTGGCTGTCATATTGGTTTTGGTTGGTGATGAATGGTGGGTGCATTTGATCCTGTTAACAAGGCAAGAAAAATTTCTTTACGTGATGAATAATTTTAATAAATTGAACTTTCAAGTAAAGTACCATGTACTAATTTGCTTAACAAAATTGACGTCCAAGAAAGCTCTCATTAATTAATGTGATTCAAGATTTTCTTGTAGAAATTAAATGAAGATATATGATAACCTTGCATAGCGATAAGAATGAGCAACTTGAGGTGGGTCTTCCCATGCCTAAACCAGGTTTTTCGCCGATAAAAAGCTTGGCGACTCGGCTGGATATGAAGGCGTCGATGTCACCACCACTCTTGACCAAACCAGTGGCTAAACCGAACCGGTTCACCTCAATTTCGGTTCCAATCACTTCATCAGCTTTCAGATGCTCCTTCACAAACCTCTCCACCATGACTCTAGGCATCTTGGTCACCACAACCCTCTTCTCACACAAACTAAACACCTTCCACGCCTCCATGTCAACGTCGTCCATGTAAAACTTCGGCAACACTGCTCTTGCCACCGACTCAATCTCCGATTCCGCGACGCCGGCAGTGGCAACAAAAATCATGAGTTTTAGCCGCCAATCCCTCATTCCCAACATCTCAAGAATGCAAACTACAGGCCACAAAATCAACAAAAAAGTGAACCGGAGCAAACCGGACGCTTCAAAAGCTATTAACATGAAGTAGGAGAAGGGGTCAGGGTCTTTGAGAAGAGTCCCTTCAAGCTCGGCAACCACAGAATCCATTAAAGGGTTTAATTCGAGTTTTCTTGGTTTGGCTAATATTTTGTTGTGAGTTCTTGGTTGCATGTGACAAATGGTTTTATGGGGCAATATGAAATATAGGTAAAGTTTGGATTGACTACTCTCTAATGCTGGAATTAGACGGTTTATCAGAACTACCCTATTTATATCAAGAATATATGATTAATTATACGCCACGTTACCATACAAAGATTGATAACTTAACCTCAACGACTTTTTTTGTCTATCTTTTTAAAAATAAACAAGACCTTATACGTGTATATATAATGTTTTGTATACAATTAACCTTAATTAGGTCACTGACCATACATCACTTGACCTGAACTTGTCAAATGTACGTGTGTATATGCATGAATAAGCTATTTAACTGTTCATATATAAACTTTACAAGGTGTGCGATAATGAACTGTTCCACGTCGTAATCTGCATGGGTCATGGGAGGCAAAAGGTGTGCTTAATTCGTGATTATAGATTTTTCTGTGATCATTATTGAGTTTAATTAGTCACGTTTCAGGCTTTTCTTTTTCTATAACTTTTTTCATTTTTTGTTTCTTTTGTATGCTTCTCTCTAGAACCCTCTCTATTTAGACGGTTTTATCGTCTTTTTTTGCAATGTGTCGCTCTTATGAATTGGGGGACTTGCAATTCGCCACTTGTCAATCAAATTTTGGGCATTTGAGACCTAAATGTGTCACGAAGTTGGAAACAGAAAAAGTTGCTTTAAACTCTGCTCCAATACATTCCTACGTAAATATATGTAGTTTTTATTTCAAGTCAAAGTTTAATTGCGGGGTGATGTCCAATTAAAGAGACATTCGACATTAATTGGTCATTTAATCGTGGCTTTGAGGAAATTAAAACTACAGAGCCAAATATGAAATATATATATCTACAGGTTTGGGGAACCTGAAAGGACATGTCAAGTACAATTATAGGGACATATAATATTGATGGTGTGGTGTATATATGGAACTCAAAATTGATCACTACTTGGAAAAATTATGGATTGAAAGTTATAGTGGCCAAATTAATTAAAAGAGGTGGTGGTTGCTACCGCGTTAATTGGTGTTACTCATTCACGCCAAGCATGGAATTTGCAAGATTTGAGCTTTTGAGTATACTTTGCATTTAAAACTTTTCCACTCTCTCCTATTGTTGAGCATTGCAACTCCTCAAAACTTAACTAGTAAGAATGTTCGATTATAAGAAGAATCAATCGGAATTATGTTGTGATAACCAGTCGCGGAGATAGAATTTATAAAAAGAAGGGGTTAATCTTTAAGAAGCTCTTTCATTCTTGAAAAATTGGACAAAAACTAAAAAAAAAGGACACTAGCGACACAGCATAATAAGCCATTGAGGACGGGGTTTGCAACAAGTGTGTTTGGGCATCATGTTGTCTCTGGTTCCGTCACTAGTTACAACATATAATCTATTATCGATCGATTACTATAATTTTTTATAATCGACTATCTCGACTCTGTAGTGTTGTAGTTGACTTCAATACTAACCCAATTCATATAATTAATTTCAATCTTGTAATGATTTAAATAGTAAAAATAATTTAAACAATGATATAGTAAAAAATTCACGCTGGCCAAGGTCTAAATTCCTTCTTCTTCTTAAGTGTCTAACCGTTTTGAATTGAATATCGCTTAGAAGTGGCTGAAATTAAGTGCCTTGCTTCTAATACGTGTACTTTCTCAGTTATACATTGCTAAACAAATTATATCTAATCCATATATTTAATACAAAAATATTTAAATTACGAAATTATTAACCTTCGTTCAGAAGCTCTCAAAGCTCAAATTAGGGTATCAAGGGACGCTTGCAAGAAGACTTTCAAGTAGGTAAGAAAAATGGTTTGCCCCTTCATAGAATTTGGTCGATTAACAATTTACGCTTTACTCACTTTTTGATTTGATTAAATTTTGTGAAAAAACAGCTATGTCTAACTTTAGTTCCTCGTCAGAATTTTCTCATCTAAGTTAGGTGAGGTTGGTCTGAATATTGTGATATTTGTTAGGAATTAATACGCATGCTAACCTTTTCTTGTCAAAAACAATCTGCAATATATGATTATATAATTGCAAATTGAAATCTCAAATTGTCAAATTTAGTTCTCTACTTATCTCTTCATTGTTTTTTATAAAAAACAATTTTTTTTATGGGCTTTTGATTGCCAAATGGCTGGGTCAAGAAGCTTTTTTCTTTTGATAGGTCGAGAAGTTTGATGAATATAGAACCGGCCGAAAAATATACACGAAATATGTCTTTAAGGCCTAAGCTTGAGCCACCCAAGAAGCCACATTTTGGTTCTGACCTCATGAACTTGTGAAGACCCAAATCATCAGAATATAAATCTTTAGTACTAATTTAATCAGATCATTTACGATTTAAACAGTTGAAATTTTTATTATTACTACTTCATAGTTCAAATCTATAAAAATCTATTAAACTCAGATTATTGAATTAAAAACAGATTAAACTATTGGCGAGTGCAGAAATCAAACTAATATTAAAAAGAGACTGCAACGAAAATTGGTTGCAGGATTTGCAAAGCTAGCAGCGTACCAGAATTAATTTCATTCAATTTTTAGCACTGCTTCCCAGTTCCCACACTCAGCTGCTGATAGTGTCAGCAATTAATTACAATTTAAGATATTTCAGGCAGCAAGGTTACCTTCTTATGAAGTAACTAATTAATTATATTTAGGAAAATTCATGAACATGGATGAACCAACATAATCGAATATATACATAAAAGTTAGGCTTTTGCTAGGTAGTTTATTCTCTTATTGACACTTAAGTTTTTATTTTTTTCAAGTAATTTTTAGTTGTTGATGAATATTCTTTAATTCATTTTACATTATATTCAATTACTTTTTAAGATAATCTTAGTGACTAATTAATATTCTTTAATCATCTAAACAATACAAAAAATTGTCCAATACTTGAAAGGATGACTAATTAGTGTTCAAGGAAGGTCAAACATTTGGCTTTTTCCCATTGAGAATATAATATTTAGAGAGCAAAAAATGGTGGAATCAAAATACAAAAACAAAGAGAAAAAAAAGAACTATAAAGTCTCTTTCTGCCTCCCATGCTCTTTCAAGAATTTCATATTGCAATCTTAATTTTTCAATCACCATTATTCACTCCAATTTCAACTCTATTCAAAATTGAATAAGAATTTCATACTTATTCAATTTATTTTGGTGGAGATTTCATTCCTTTAGATTTTTTTTATCTATTCATCTTTTTTCGAACTCAAGTATATGTTTTGTTTGAAGCAAAATTGTAATTTATTCATATAATTTTGAAAAGTGTAATTTTTTTGGTCTCACAGTTATTTTTGCATCTAAATTGAGAAAAAAAATTAATTTAAAAACTTGAAATTGAGTGGATTAACAAAAAATAAAAAGATAGTGACCTTCTAATTTTACAATTGATCTCTTTAATTATATGATTATTATAATTGATTATTTAATACCATTGTTAATTTAACTACAAGTAATTTCTTAACATTTAAACTTGCAACTAATTTAAATCTAGTTTAGTAATTAGCATACTGACTCTAAAAAAATTATCTGTCAAGAGGTTAGAAGCTTTAAATTCTAGAAAAAAGTGCTTGTTGGGAGGAATAAATCGTTAATACTCTAATTCTCGAAATGAATAACCACTCTTTATAAAAAAAAAAGTTAACTCAAATGTTGAGAATTTGTTTCACGGTTTTTTGTACTTGATTTTATTTTTCATTTTTGAGAAGTATGAGATCAAAGTCATTTGAACTTGAGGCTTTTAAAAGTGATTAGTGCCATTTGTTATTTTTAGCAACTATCTATAAATTCTAGAATTTTAATAGGTTATTTTATTTGTTTTTATTGAAAATTGATTTTTTAATCTTTTAGAGTTACAGTTGACACTATCACTATTAATTTATCAGCCTATTAGTAATGGTGAATATTCTATAAATTAACCATTGAATGCACAGTCTCGACCAAAAAAAACATTAGAAGCACCGCTTGACTCAAGCGAGTATTCTATAAATTAATATATACTCACATTGGAATGAAACATCTCCTCACCCAATACCTTTTTTTTTTTCGGGGCTCACCCACTACTATTTTGAACTAAAAGGATGGGAACTTAGTAGCTTAACGAGTGAGGATTCATGAATTAGAGAATGTATGTAGCAAGTAAATTAAGCAGAAAGATGTTCTGAAACAAAATGTAGATGTGGTTAAGTTAGGAGTGGCAGGTCACTTGAGCCTCATAACCAAAGTATATTAATAAGAGACTGACCGACCTCACTTGTCTGCAAAATCATCTTTATCCACATCTTCATAAATAATAAAAATAAGGAGGCAAGGCTGACATAATCACAAAAATAATGGAGTTATATAAATTAATGAATGCTTTTGTCATGCTTTATTAATTTACATTAAAAAAAAGACTTAAATGGCATCTATGGAGCCCCTAGTTAGAGTGGATACTGGATAGTCTAGTAGAGTCGAATAGTATAATCCTATCCCATTATGGTCTAATACCATGGCTCATTTAGCCGTTTTTAAGATGTTAACATGTATCATCATCTATACTCCTTCTTTGAGTAAAAGATTTACATATTCACAGTAAAAAAGAAGATTTACATATTGATATAATGTATAGTATATTTGTTCGTGTTGTTATCTTTGCTCTTTTATTATTTTTAATATGTGATTTTCTTTATATTATAAGACATAAGAGCAATTTTTTTTTGTAATTTAAAAATAAGAAACTTGTGTTAAAGCAAATTATTGGCTCCTCTCACACGTTTATATCGCCAAAATGGTTACATGTACACAACAATCAGCAAGTTGATAATAGTTCGTAAAAAGATATGTAATACCTAATATTCCAATTTTTTAATTTAAAAAATTGGAATATTATTTGCTCCTCTCACACGTTTATATCGGCAAAATAGTTACATGTACACAACAGTCAACAAGTTGATAATAATTTGTAGAAAGATATGCAATACCTAATATTTCAATTTCTTATTTTTTTCTGGTTTTGTAAAAAGAAATATCCCATATAAATGAAAGTATCCTTAAAGCATCTTCCGAATTCTGAAACTAAGGATTCCTTAACATTGGACAAAACCTATAGAAAATATCTTTCTTGTTCTTGGAGAAAAAAATTGGGACATAATTAGTTAATAGACATACGTCTCATGCCTATTTTGGGATTGTTCCTCAAGTTTGTTTTTAGTTTTTTTTTATACCTAGTCCTAATTGAATCAATCTATACTTTATTTCTCTCATCCTATGAGTCTCGATCCTGAAATTTAAGGTTTACAGGGTGTTTGCCTACCGACAAAATAAGGCCACAACTCAAATATTTGTTTTTAATAAACCCATAGTAATAAATTATAAATTTAGTAAATTAAATAGTTATAAAGTAAAGAGTTAGAGGTGTGCCAAGTGTTTTGAAAACTAATATAAAAGTGTATATAGATTATACACGTAATGCATGGATGGAACTAAAGAGAAATCCTCAAGGGGTTTAGTCTTCCTTCAGATTTAGATTCGTCTCTCATCAAACACTTTCTGAAATGAAAGGTGGATATGCATAAAAAAAGAAATGCTTACTCTATATAGCAACAAAAGAAAAAAAGGAAAACCAACAAGTATAATGCACTAACTGAACTAATTATTTTATGAATGAATGTGTTTTTTTTTTCATACACTAGAATTCTCAACCGATACTGTAAGGAAAAAAAATCTACATACGTTGTGGCATAGTAGTTCAAGTGGTTGAGCATCTCTCTATTAACGCTGAGGTTCAAGGTTCGAGCCCAAAAACAAGCATAGGTGCGTTTAAATACTTCCTCCTAATGAGTTGAAGGTTTGATATAAAAAAAATCCACAGACATACACAATAGATGGGACTAAAGAGTTCTTATGGTGTTTACTTTTTAGACTACAATAACAGATTGTAGTAGTAGTAGATTATAAAAATAGATTATATAACAAAAAGATAGAAAAAATATTATTTTTTAAATCTCAATATGCATAAATAATAAATATACTGTAAATATATTCATTAAACAAACACCACCGTCTTATTTTTTATGTGCTCTGTCATTTTGACCGACAATTTAGGTTATTAAACTAAAGTAAATTTATAGATTGATATAAAAAAAAAGTGATACTTCTTTTTAAATTTAAAATATATCAGGAAGTAATATGTTGGTAAATAACATATAAAAAAGAATAGTCGGTAAATACATCTAAAATAAACACTCATCAGAAAATTGAAATGCTAAGATGAAAGCCATTTGTCTCAAAAAAAGTTAGCAAACTCGTCAAAAGCTATAAAATGCCTGCCACGTGGAAACGGTGATGAAAACAGCAGGAGAAGAGTGCAGTGAAGGAGGATGAGGTGGCAAGAAAGAAACTCAATTGCGTGGAGTAGGCGTGGGAGCAATGCGAATACGAAGTGTAAGAGTCGAAGTGATGATGTGAGATTGGTTTCATAATATAATAATGTTTGTATTGCTTAGATTTCCCTAAACCCTTTGGTTTTTACGATGATGAAAATCAAAGTCGCAATAACAAATTAACAATTCTAATCATCATCTTTATTATAATTATATGTTTTTTATTACAAACAATTTCCATCCTTTTTCCTATTCGGAAAATTCTTGTGAAACAATCATGATTATAAATCACAAAAAAATGCCTTTTCCCACCTAAAATTTCTGACATTTTTTTATCTTGTAACTTATAATGGAAACTAATATTTATTAAATTTATTAAAATTATTATTATTAAATCTCAAATTTTAGAGAAAATGTGAAAAGAAAGTGAGAAAGAACTACTTTTAGTATTTTTCTATTTATCATTTGAGAACCATTAGATATAGTGATTGTTTGGTTCAAATCATTCATTTTTTTGGAAGTTTCTAATCGACTCCCCTCAATAGCTTACTTCTTGAAAATTAATAAAGAAAATTAGTCAAAATTTTATTTGACCTCATACTTTCTTTAAACCAAACATTTATATTTTTCTACTTTCAAAAAAACTACACTTCCTTAATGCACTTTCTTATTACCAAGTGAACACATATACTCCTTCCTTTTTTCAAATAGTACTTTTTAAGGTTTTGACACACATATTAAAAAAATAATTAAATTATATTAATTATAGCAATAATTTACTATATTAGCCTTATTAATTCTAATGAGAAGATGGCAAAATATTTTGAGTGACAATTTAATAAGAGGATAAATATTGAAGAAAATATTAAAAAATTTCTTGATTTTATAAATTAGCAATAAATGCTCTTTTCAATATGGTCTGCATCTTTTTATAACACAATAATTTTAGTCTCGTTCATACTTCCATTGGCTTATTTGATTAAAATTAAAGTGGACATAAAAAAATCATAAAAATAATATTGGTGATTATATGAAAAAGTAAAAAGTATAAATGTTTTTATCAATAAATCACACACCCATTTTTTTTTAAAAAAATAGAGGGATGAACGATAGTTCAAATCAATTATTTTATCTCTATCAAAGTTCCAACATAAAACGTTCAGATGTAAACATTAGTCGATTATCGTTAGATCCAACGTTTTGGAACATCACACCCATTACTTGAATTGGACTCAAGTGGCAATCTAAGGGTCCATTTTAACATGGATGCTACTTTAAAAAAATCAATGAAGTTATCCCATATTTCATACATATGAGAGCAATTATCTCTAAAAGACGTATACTATTCAAATAATATTTTATGCATTTAAAATTAATGTTAATTTCTCCACGTTTTACTATTTAATTTATCCAAATTTGTAGTTTTATTCTTCTTATGCATTTTATCTCCTAATTTTAGTTTAGACGAAAAACATTTACGATATTTAGTTGGTGTCAGAGAAGAGTTGATGGTTATGAACTGCATTACAGTATCAAAACATACTCCACAAGTGCAGCAAAATAATTAGTAACGAACTAAAACTAGCAATTTGTCATTAATCACAATTCACAAGAAAGAAAACCCTAAAAGACCTCTTGTAAGAACAAATCCTTTTAGAATCAATGCATGCCGTCACTTCACTAATCCTACGGCCCCGATCTGTCCACAGCTTGTGCTTTATCACTCGCTCCTTTCTCCACTTCACACTATCTTCTCTCTCCGTGTAAAAACATGGCTCAAGCCACCATCGATCATCTTCAGTATTCGTCACTCTCAATCTGATTTGTTATAGTTCTAGAGTCGAGAGAAGAGAAGAGAAGAGAAGAGAAGAAGAAAGAGTAGAAAGGAAGAGAAAGAAAATTAGAGGAAGAATAGAATATTTCCTGTATAATTAGTATGATGATCCATAAACAGAACATTCCTTTCATATGTGTGACATTGTAACAGAATAGCCATGTCAGCTATAATAAAACAAAAGTAAATAATAACTTGTTAATAACAATATAGGAACAAGAACGACATAACCAAAATAACAAAATGACTACTCTCAATAGCCAGCTCTGCTACATGTCGTTAGGACACACGACATCCCGTCCTCCTCAAAAGGTTCTTATCTTCAAAAAGCTTCTTCAAAGTTGAAAGTGGGAAACTGAGCTTTAATCTCCTTAGCCTCTTCCCAGGTCGCTTCTTCCACTCCAAACCCCTTCCACCAAATTAACCATTCTACACCAGCCCCATTCTTTTTCTTAATCATCCTCCTGTCCAATATAGCCTTTGGTTCCGAAATCGAAGCCAAATTCCCCAATTCACTAGGCAAATTAAGGTTTGAAACAGTACCCTCACCAATCCTTTTCTTCAATTGTGACACATGAAATACAGGTATACTTGGCTCCCTTCTGGTAGTTGTAACCTGTAAGCCACCGTTCCAACCTTTTCCAGAATGCAAAAGGGCCTGAAAATTTTAGGGCTAAGCTTTAAATTCGATCTCTTGGCTACAAAACTCTGACGATAGGGCTGCAATTTCAGGTAAACTAATTCCCCTTCTTCAAAATTCCTTTCGCTCCTTCTCTTATCAGCTAGGACTTTCATTCGATTCTGCACCTTTTCAAGTTGGCTCATGAGTTCTTTCACCATTTTCTCTTTCTCGTGCAGGAATGAAGCTAAAGAGATCATCTTGGGTTCCTTATCCACCACTGCAGAATGTACAGGAGGCTTGAACCCATACAACGCCTCGAAAGGGGTCATGCCGAGACTGGAGTGAAAAGAGGTGTTATACCACCATTC
Organism: Flueggea neowawraea; assembly: GCA_948243855.1. Taxonomy (NCBI): domain Eukaryota; kingdom Viridiplantae; phylum Streptophyta; class Magnoliopsida; order Malpighiales; family Phyllanthaceae; genus Flueggea; species Flueggea neowawraea. The sequence goes on from CAODLS010358087.1 coordinate 24,073, forward strand.
AGCCAGGTAAATCCATCTTCTCCACTTTTTAGGATTTTGATAGGTCATGCAGCATAAATATGCTTCGATGCACTGGTTAACTCGTTCTATTTGCCCGTCCGACTGAGGGTGATAGGATGAACTCATATTGAGTTTTGTACCCAATAATTTAAATAGTTCCTGCCATAGTTGACTAGTGAACACTGCATCCCTGTCTGAAACTATATTCTCAGGCAAACCATGTAGTTTGTAGAGGTTAAACATGTAAGCTTGGGATACAGTCAGGGCTGTGTAGGGATGTGTGAGGGTTACAAAGTGAGCATATTTCGTAAACCTGTCCACTACCACCAAGATTGTATTTTTGCCTTCTGAAGGGGGTAGACCCTCTATAAAATCCATACTAACACTCTTCCAAGCACCTTCTGGAATAGGCAAGGGCTCTAAAAGTCCTGGGTAAGGAACATTTTCATGCTTACACCTCTAACAGACTTCACATTCTCTTACCACTTTTTGAATCTCCTTCTTTAAATTAGGCCAATGGAACTGTTGTCTAGCTCTATAATAGGTAGCATGATAGCCTAAGTGTCCTCCATTTGGTGAGGCTTGCAATTCCTTAAGAATAACCTCTCTTAATCCATTCATCTTGCTAATAACCAATCTACTTTTGTATCTCAAAATTCCATCCCTATAAGTATAATTAGAGTTAAGGTTAGGAGTACCTTTTAGGCGCAGGATTAATTCAGTGATCTCAGAGTCTCCTTCATACCTTGTTGTAATTTCATTTAGCCATTCAGGAGTCAAAATTGTGATGGCTTGTAACTTACCCTAAAAAACAATATCCTCATGTAGCCTAGAAAGGGCATCCACTGCCTTATTCTCCTTTCCCTTTCTGTATTGAATTTGATAATTTAGCCCAAGTAATTTAGTTAGGCTTTCTTCTGAAGCTGTGAGCTCAACCTTTGCTGTAACAAATATTTAAGACTGAAGTGGTCAGTCTTTATTATAAATGGGGCAGTTTCTAGGTAATGCCTCCACTTGTCTACTGCTGCAAGGATGGCCAACATTTCTTTCTCATAAGTTGATAAACCTCTGTTTCTAGAACATAACGCCTTACTGTAGTATGCAATAGGTCTTCCCCTTTGCATTAGGACAACTCTTACACCAGTGTCACACGCATCTGTCTCCAACTCAAAAGGGGTACTAAAGTTGGGCAACGCTAGGACTGGTGCCTCACACAAGGCATGTTTCAGTTGATTAAAGGCTAAGGATGCCTCTTCACTCCACTAAAAATTATCCTTCTTAAGTAATTCAGTCAGTGGTTTACTAATTGTCACATATCCCTTAATAAACTTCCTGTAATACTCCATTAGCCTAAGAAAGCCTCTTAGAGCCTTGATTGTCTTAGGTTCCGACCACTGTGCTACTGTTTCAATCTTCTCAGGGTCAGTTGACACTCCTTTCCCTGAAATTATATGGCCCAAATATTCTACTTCCTGAACCCCAAAATAGTATTTAGACCTCTTAGCGAAGAGACTGTTAGCCCTCAAAATGTCCAACAGTCCTCAAGTGAGTTAAATGGTCTTGCAAATCCTTGCTATAAACCAGTATATCATCAAAGAAACCAGAATAAATTTCCTTAGAGCGGCTGTAAACACCTAGTTCATTAAATCTTGAAATGTAGCAGGGGCATTCGTGAGGCCAAAAGGCATCACTATAAATTCATAATGCCCTTGATGAGTCCAAAAGGATGTCTTTTGCACATCCTCTGGAGCCATCCTGATTTGGTGATAACCAGATCGTAAGTCAATCTTAGAAAAGACTTTAGACCCTTCCAATTCATCCATTAAATCCTCTACTAAAGGTATAGGAAACTTATCTTTGATAGTAATATCATTTAGCCCTCTATAGTCAATGCAAAACCTCGAAGTCCCATCCTTCTTCTTAACCAACAAAACTGGACTAGAAAATGGACTATGACTAGGCTGAATTGTAGAAGCTGTTAACATCTCTTTAACCATGTTTTCCACTACTGTTTTCTAAAAATAAGGGTATTTGTAAGGTCTGAGGTTAACAGGTTTGGAATTGGGTTTAAGGGGAATTTTGTGATCTAGGTTTCTATGTGGTGGTAAGTTTTTTGGTTCAGCAAATACATCAGCAAACTCCTCCAACAACTATTCTAGCTCTTTATGACACTTTCCTATATTGTTTTCCTCCTATATCATTAAGAACAAATGCCTAGCCATACTATTTGGCCTTTGTTTGAACAGTTTCTGCACTCATTTACCTTTGAGCATGCCAAACACCTTTTCCCCTTTTTCAGCTTTTAAAACCAACGCCCCATCCTGGTCATGAATTGTGATTTCCCTGTTCTTCAAACCAAATTGTATTGGATCATACTTTTCCATCCAATCCAGCCCTAGCACAACATCACAACCCCCAGTGCTAACACTTGCAAACCAGTCTGAAACTTTTTTCCCTGCATTTTCCACTTAAACCCCTCACACTTTGCAACACTTTGAATCTTGTCCCCATTAGCTACAGTTATAGTCATTGTAGTAGTTTGCACAATTGGAAGTTTTAGCCCGTTCACCAAAAACTCATCTATGAAGCTATTAGGGCTACCACTGTCTATCAAAATACTGATGGCCCTTTTCCCCACATAACCTGTCATGACCCATAGTCGGTCCCGTGATTGACGTACTAGGCAGACCATCTGTGGGAGCCCGATCCATCCCGTACAAGCCTCTGTGATCAGACATACTACCTGACTTATCCAAATATTTATTCAAAACATTTATAAGAACGTTTATAAATGAAATAAAATCATATACATACATAAATACCAATAAATATATATATACATATACAATATATCAAAATATCAGTGAAAATATAAAATCACCAGAGTATCCCAAAACACTAAAGTGTAGCCCAATACCCCAACAATAGTCAAATATGGAGCTCTATGACATAGCAAAGTAGAGTCCCGAACGAGGGCACTCACAATAGCCAAAAGCGTCTCACTAGGTCCAAGAGGTGGATCAGATACTGAGCGTCCAAAATGTCACCTGCGAACAAAGGTTAATAAGGACAACAGAAGAAAAAGGGTTAAGATTCCCTAGTGAGGAAACAACACGTCAGACCGCCTCACACGTGCCTCACAAAGACTGGTTTGAAATCCTTTTTCAAACTACCGAACACATATATAGATACCATATAGTATACACACTATATACATAATACATTTGCTGAAATCGTTTTACCAAAACGTTCGCATTCATATCATACAACTTGCATTCAGGCAATATATACATATACTTGTGATTTCATATTATAGGACCATGAAATATTTCCATATCCATATAGCAGTGTTGGCTCCACCACCCGATTTCCATATCCATATAGCAGTGTAGACTCCGCCACCTGACTACTCAATAAATGCGTATATCTGGCCTGGATACACGATCACCCCATTACCCCGGTAACTAGGGCCATAACATACAATGGTTTACCAAAGACTACATACTCCGTAGTAGGGTGATAACATACAATGGTATCCAAAAACTACATACTCCGTAGTAGGGTGATAACATACAATGACATACCAAAGACTACATATTCCGTAGTAGGGTGATAACATTCAATGGCATACCAAAGACTACATACTCTGTAGTAGGGTGTTTCCATATCAGTCTGATATATACATAGTATTTCACATACAATCATGCAATATATTTTCCTTTATTCCATCATTTACAAAATGTTCTTGTATATATATATACCCATAGATACTTTATTTTTCCATATCAAAACGTTGGTTAATAATAATCGCATATCCAGATTATTAATTAACCCAATACTTATTAGTCAATTTATGTCATAGTCAGACATATCAAAAATAACATACTTAATTTTGAAGACACAGTCTATGTGTCTGAAGCTACTATTTCACTTACCTGTTATCCAAAATCGTGGATCCAATCAAATATCGCTCGCGAGTGGCTGCTCCTGCTGGCAGGCATACTGAGCTGTACATATACAGACATAGCAAATATCAATATATGGTACTGTTGCGGTACTGATGCATGGTATGCAAATGCTGACCCTCAAGTCACTGAACATATACGTTGGGAGTGAATCCATCATCCCCGACCCAAAATATACCATATACGTAAAATTACAGTTTGGTCCACGACCAGTGTAAAATTACGTTTTAGTCTCAGAGACTCGACAAATTACAAAACAGTCCCCAATGACTGCTGGGGTTACTGACTGAACATTCATAAGTTAGAATCCCTAAATTCTAGCCCGAACTATCAGAAATTGCGAATTAGCCTAATTCCTCAAAATTATAAAAATACTCCCAAGTTTTCCAAAATTACAATTCTATACATCAACCTTTCAAAATTTCAAATCTACATTCCAAAGTTCAGAATTTAAAAAATAGAGAAAACTCTAGTTTTATTTTCAAAAATACCTAACTTTCGATTCAACCGATGAA
>CAODLS010358201.1:0-10360 GCA_948243855.1 Flueggea neowawraea
TTATGAGTGAGGGCAAATAAAATGAATACTTATCATGAAAAAGAGGCTGAAATTGATAATAAGATGGCAACGAAAATATAGCTTTTACATATTGCGTTAAGATTAAAACTAACATGGAAAAAAAAGTGGAACAGAATACACGAACCGTGAAGAAATTGAAATTAATTCTCATTCTCTCTCTCTCTCTCACCTCTTACTCTCACACACACACAGAGAAAAGAGCGTAGCCTATTTTCTTGCAAAGCAAGAATTAATAAACAAGAAAAAGTGGAGAGGACAAAATATGGAAAATGCAAGGAAACATTGGACATTAATTACGTGCCCTTGATGACCATTTTTTTTTTATCATAAAGCATGAAAAGAAGAAACTGCATTAAGAAGATGCTTCTGGGGGATATCTCTAGTCATCTTGACCCCGTGGAGCGAAAGAAATAAAATCATGCCCTATTATGATATAAACTAAAATATGCATCATCGAAAGGTGAAGATTTCACATTGAAACACAAGAAATAACTATGCATATATTGCATCTTCCTTGTAAAAACCTGGAAGAATACATCAATAACATTTCTAGTGAACTTCTGCGTAGATACATGGCAAACTACACGACCAACTTATTGATGGTAAATTATATATGGATTGGCTCCTATATATAGCCATGCAAGCTCGTTCTCAAATTATCATACCATAGAAGAAAAACAACAAAGATTTTCAACTTACAAGTGCAGCAGAGATCATGGCACCCTTTTTCCCTTTTTCTTCTTCTCGCAGTAGAGGCCAAGTTGCCACAAGTATGAACTGCATGATCATGTTCCCTCTTTCATTTCTCACACTAAAGTTATGCAAGATAAACATAGTCAAAAAAGAAGAAGAAGAAACCATAGTCTGTGAATCTATCATCTGGTTATACATATTAAATAGGTCTTAGTTTGTTTTGATCATTTGGTTGTACGTGCATTGAAGATATACAAGTTATTAATGCATACTAACACTATGTATAAATAAATAAAATGCATGTGTTGAGTATGGTCTTTCCATTGCTGCAATTCAAAAAAATGCTTATACGTGAAAACCTGACCTTTCTACCGAATTTTTCTGTCTGCAGGCACAACAGATGTCATAGCCTTTAGCCTTTCTGAGTTAGAAGCTTATACTGAGGATTTCAGTAGGCAGAAGTTTATTGGAGGTGGAGGATTCGGTCTGGTTTATCGAGGGACCATCAAAGGAAGACAAGAGAGAAACATCAATGGAGTCAAAATAGTCGTTAAAGTTTCACGCAATAATGACCATAGAAATCAGTTTGAGGTAATGAATTATACTCTCTATCACTACTTCAAATTTCTTCACTTTTAACTATATGAATGATAGGTTCGACTGCACAAAAATGGATTTTCTACATATTCTTATCTAATGAATATATAGGTACTTTCACTACAACCTTGCATGCATTTGATGTAATAGTTGCTTTAATCGGCAATACTATGTAAGTTTATAAGAAAGTTTCATGTTCTCATGAACTTAACCATTTAAATTTTTATGTTGATATACTCATGAACTAATTCATTTAGAAATTTAAATTGATGGTGCGACTCAAAATCCGATTTTAAACACTTGTATCTGTGAGTTTGCATGCACTTACGTGATAATTCATTCTTACTTGGAGCTGAAATCAAGATTTTCTTTCTATAAATAATGTTATTAAAATGCTTTAGGGTAAGAAATTTAGGGTGTAGATCAAATATGCATGTCTCTCTTACAAAATTGCAGGACTATTTTATCTATTTTCAGGCTGAGCTTCGTTACTTACCAGATTTAAGCCACAAAAAATATCATCAATTTAATTGGTTATTGTGCGACCTCAGATAAGTTCTGTCTTGTCTATCCATACATGAAGAACCACGATGTCAAGAGCAAATTATCAGGTAATGCCCAGCCTATACAAATATTTTAATTTCTTGAGGAATTTCATCTATAATATCTTGTTGCATGAACTTCTAGTATACGCATGCACATTGGTATAAACTAATAATTTTACTAGACGGGACACCAGTATGTTATCATAAAATATAATCACTCTTATCGATGTCATTGTTTACTGCAACGGAATTTGAACTTATAATGTATAACTTCTATAACTTACACACCTTATAACCACTTGAGTTAGTATTTAATGACAGTCTTATCAATATTTTAACTATTAATATCAAAATAATTAAAATATAAATGACGGTATTTCTGATATAAGTGCTAATAATGCTTTCTTTTGTGTGTATCCAATTTGCTGTAGAGCTTGATTGGAAGAATACCATCAAAATTATAAAGGGAACTGCGTCTGCAATACAGGAGCTGCATAGCCACTCACCACCTCTCATCTATAGATATTTAAAGCCGGACAATATACTGTTGGACAAGGTTTTCATGCCTTTTCTTGATGTATATTATTAAAACTTTCTTATAAAATACTACAAAAAAAAGATATATATATATATATATATATATATATATATATATTCGAACTTTTAATATCCACTATAACCCACAAATTGTTCTTGACATGGTCATCTACAGGATTTTACTCGTAAACTAACTGATTTCGGGACGGTAACAGAAGAGGGAGTGGAGCTGCAATTTGGTACTGATGGATATACTGATCCAACAATTATGAGCACTGGTAATTGTCTTCATATTTTTTTTAAACATGGTTAATTTATCGTTCAAAAAATAAATGGTTAATTTTGATTTGAATAAATTTCGTTTTTGGTAAAATAAATTACAATTGTTTTATTGTAAAACTAATGAACTAGTTTTTTGTGGGCCTAATTAAATTTCAACTCTTCTTTCGTTGAAGCAACCTAATATAATATAATATATCTTTTTAAATTAATTTTGGGTTATATATTAGAGATAGTTTTCATGTTACACCCTATAATTTAGAATGTATGAATGTTTTTACTTTTACATACTATGAAGTTTATTTAATTAAATCTCATACTTTGACTTTTTTAAGTGGAAATTTAGTTTTTATCATGTCATTTTTTGGGTCAGTCAAAGGGCATTTTCAATCATGAACATAGTTCTAGGACCAAAAAGGAGCAAGCATTAAACCTCAGGGACAAAAGAGGGTGAATATAGGAAAACCTGCCTTAGGGACCAACAAGGATAAATTACCAAACCTTGGGGACAACTGGGGAAATTACCCTTAATTATTCAAACGGAAGAAACGATTCCAAAACTGTCCAAGTTAACACCAACTTTTGTTTTTCTAAACATTTACACCGATTTGACCTGTAGTTAAATACTTTTGCAGCCTCCTTTTTGTAAATAATCTTGAACCCTCTATTTTAAATAAAATAAACAATTTTAATGGTCCTAAAAACAGTTTTAATCGGGCATATTGATTTTTGAAAAACTAGGTGATAAATTTAGTAAATTAGAATAACTGTATGATAAAAATAAAGAGAATAATATTTTTTGAGAGTTTATAATAGGTTAAATATATATTGTTACATTTTCAAAACTTTATGTGAATATATAAAACATATTAAAATGAAATAATTTTTAGTCTACTATCTTTTTTGTTTAAAGCTAGTTTGATCCCAAAGGGTAGATTAACAAAATATAAATTATTGTATCTTTAAATTTTAAAAAAGATTCATATTATATTTTTAAAAATTAACTTTGTCGGATCAAAATAACGAAAGATGTAAAAAGTCAAGGTTACCCTTTGACGCGTCAAGTCAATGTTCACAATTTACGTTATTGTTCTTTGTCTCTCGCTCTTTACCCAGTCACTACCACTTGGAAGAACCCACCACACCCAGTAACGAAAGCAATGGAAAAAGACAAACCAAACCACTGAAAACCTCACATGAAACAAATTAAATCAAGAAATCAAACAGAAGAAATCCACATCAATCAAGCAATCAAACAACAGAAGGCAGCTTATTGATTTATCATCCTCATTTAGCTGTTACAGTGAGGAAGTCTTGATGAACAAAGAGGAGCAAGTTGTGGAGAAATGGCCACACCACCTCCTGTTAGGGTTTCTCCGCCAACTGCAAGTACAAACCCAAACACCCAAATATAAATCCAATTGAAACTTCACCCATTCGTTCATAAGTCCATCACTTGCTCCGCCGCCGCCACCACCACCACGACGTCCATCACTTGCTTCACCACCATACCACTTACTCTATCTCCACTATGCCACCACTGGCGAAACCATCACCATCACATCAACCCATCTCTTTTAAACAATCTCGTTCAAAATAAACAGACCCAAAATTGAAACCATATGAATCAAACCCAGAAAAATTTAACCACCGCCACTAAAACCATCACCATCGCATCTACCCCTATTTAAAGGCCATCATTTGGTTCAATTAGTAAGGGACTATGTAAGTCGTTTTTTGTAGGAAGAGAGCATGAGTTTGAGAGATGAAACAGGGTCTGTTAAGTTTGAGAGAGAAAGATTAAGCAGAAGACGGTGATGAGTGAGAGAGACGGAGAGAGAAAAAGATGGAGAGACAAAGAGAGGTGGTGGCTGGGAAAAGATAGAGAGTATGGTGTTGACGGTGTTGAGCAGCAGATAGAGGGATGAGAGAGAGAGAGATAGAGAGAATGGTGGTGAGCGGCAGACAAAGGGATGAGAGAGAGAAGAAATGAGTTTTATTGGAGGAGAAGAAGAAAAAGAAGAAGTGGGGGGTGTCCATCGCATGTTTAGGGTTGGGTTTGATATTGAGTTTTTAACTAAGATGAGAGCATAATATTCAATACAGCAACGTTTTAATGTGTCCCACCTGTCATTAAATTTGTCATGCCCCATTAATTTGGGCAGACAAAGTTAATCTTTAAAAATGCAATAATAGTTTTTTGAAAATTTAGACGCAATCGGTGAATACGGTTTTTCTTAGGGATCCATCGTAATTGCTCCAATTAATTTTTTTCATGAAGATATAGGTTGAATCGAGGGATCACCTTATGCCTTAAATACGGATATTTTGGTATTTTTGCAAAGACAGTTAAATATAACTGAAGGAAAAAGGCAAAAGGGACAAAATGAGGTGGTTTCTAAAACAGAGTGCGAACAGGATAAATCACTTAATTTCAGGGAGGGTTGGGGAAATTACTCGATTTCTTTCAGATAACTAATTAATAATTTTCATTGAGCAGGACAAGGAACACAAGCAAGTGACATATATAGTTTGGGGGTGGTAATTCTGCAACTAATAACGAAAAGTGAGAAGGTTTCTGTGGGAAATTTGCATATCAGCAATTCAACAAGGACTGAAATGCACAGTTCACTGAGGAAAGGGTGCTCCAAAAAGGCTGAAGAGTCAATAAAAAGGCTGGCTTTGGAATGTGTCAAACTCAATGCATGGGAACGCCCAACCATCGGTCAAGTCATTAGGGGACTTGATCACTTGTAAGGCCGTTCGTTAAAAGAGCTTCAAGTTATTTATATCGTATAGCAAAATGTTATTTATAATATTTGGCTTTCATTTGTGAAAAGGATCGAGTGATTTGTATTGTTTTCGTAAATGTTATGGAGTGTGTGGTCTGTAGCCAGTTGCCAGGTAGTGAAGCAGTATTTTGTGTACTTTTTATTTGTAATTATGGTGTGAAAGTGTAATAAAAATACTTTCTTCGTTTTTCTTTGTTATTCATCAGGTCAATGATTATTTTTGACATGAAATGATCAAATATTATACTTTTTTATTTTATAATTATTTTAAGAAAAAATATTTTCAAAATATTAAAGGGAATTTTTTTTCTTGCAACGTTAATTTGTTTCTTCTTATTACATATAAAAATAAGAGTATTGCTCAATGACTCAAGTAACCAATATATAATTTGCCAAGGAAGCATAGAAAATAAAGTAAATACAGAACCTGCTAATTATTGCCAAGCATTCATAGCTCCTATATTTTCACAGCCCAGCCATGGCGAAAACGTATAGAACCCTGAAACGGCATATGTCATTTGAAACAGACGATAGAGGTAGAGAAAGATGAACATTTTTTACTTCATTTTATTTGCACTACGAAAGATCAAATCTACGATCTCTTGACGCTACAGTTAACTCTAGTATCAATGAGCTAAAATCCATCAGTAGAGAAAGATGAACTTACAGAATTCGACACACATTGCTGTGTTGTACCAAAGCTGAGAGGATATTTGTGAGTACCATTGCTCAAAAGAAGATAAATGTGCTGAGATCTTTAATTAAGGAGATAGATAGATATATACTTCGGAAGAGGGGCGACACGTTTTTCTTTCTTGAACTCATAGATTGACGCATCTGGTCTTTATGCATTTTTTTTCCAATGTATCAGTGGTTTCTTTGTAACTCATCCATAGACTGGGCACAGGTTTGGTAAAGTTGGTACAACTATGAGTGAAATTTCTTTACAGTTTTAAATCTTATCTTCACTCTTAATTTAATGAATAGCTCTTAGACTTGGTCGAAGTCCGACTATGAGAAGACTTTGATTGTAAGATGGTGGACTTTGACCTTTCGGTGTGAAAACAATATTAAATGGAATTTTTTAGTTTAATTTATTGAAGGAGAGATAGTTATACAAAAAAATTATAGGAAAGAAAAGGGCTAGTTAATGATCCCTGAGTTATTGCAAAATATCCAACTTCATCCCTATGTTTTTGGAACCTACTAATTCAGTTCTTGCACACTAGTCATATTTAACAAATTGTTAGGGGAAACAAAATCCTACATACCACTTGGCCCGTTGTTAAACTATTTGTGACTAACATGCCCCTTTTATTGAAATCATTCTTTCCTTCATCAACCAATAGGACTTCACATTTTTCCTCATGTAACTAAGCCTTGCAATGTTATAGCATGAGGGAGAAGTTTTTTTATCGTTATTCTCTTTCAGAACCCTTGTCGCTCTGTGACTCCTTCATTACTAACACAAGCCTATAGAGTAAGGGGCCGAGTGACATGGAGGATAACCTGTTGATTCAATGTTGCCATTTTCTATAATATCTTCTTATTTATCTCACTTTGTTTCCTTATAAATTTTTTCTCATTCTAGGAAAGAGTAGAGATTACTGTATTTTTTATGTACCTACCTACTCATTTAAGGGCTTCTCTTGGCATTTGAGGATTCAAAGGGTTGTTGATTTTTGAAGCCTCTTTCTCATCATGGAGGCATGCCATTTGGGATTGTGTTTTGACCATTTTGAAGAATAACGTTTAAACTTTAAAGACAAAAGACGGGATTCAAAAGAAAAAAGATGTCTGAATAATGAAAAATGACTTTTACTAAAGGATGGAGAACAAATTTAGGATGATGAGAGATGATTCTAAAGAATAAAAATAGATTCTTCATTGTAGTTTCCCACTACGGCCCCATTGTTGTTACCTAAAAACAAGAGTAAATTGTCGATGTTGGAAAGCGTCTTCAAGCCACTAAAAATTTAATGGTTCTAGCAAACCCTACAAAACAATAAAGAGAATGTTCAAGCTCCTTGCCCCCGGAACACTATATGATGGTCAAGTCAATAATTAAGAAAGATTTTAATACTTTTTTGAATAAGTAAATGCCTCAAATAATGAGTAGTTACTTAATATATTTATAGAGAGCTAAAGACTTTGAATAAAAGTTCATTTAAAATTTGAATAAGATATCAAATCCCCCATCCTTTTATCTATTTTGATAATTTTGGAAGTTGAGTGAATATAACTCTCTTCAATTAAGACACATTTTTCTTGGGTTTAAGGGTTCAATGGTCTAGATCCATCATCTAAGCCACATATATATAAAACTCAATTTCTTGCGAAAAGTCAATTTTTCATGATAATGCCTCAATTTATTGTGAATTTTCAAAAAATGATCTTCTTGACATTAGTTTCATCTTTGGTGGCAGTTTTGATGTTTGGTTTTCAGGGGTGAATTTCTAAGAATTGGCACTGTTAGTTGTTATTAAAGTGTAATTCTCCCTATTTCAAAAATAATACGCGAACTTTTCTTTTGTTTCTCCGTCTTGCATTTTAACACATGAAGCAATTATTAAAAAGTCTAATCCGATAAACTAATTGGTTAATTTTTTTCCTTAAGAAAATGGTAGTAAAATTATTTTCTCAGCATAATCTATTAACCAATCAGTTTTAAGGAAATAATTTGTGATACTAATTGAACAATCAAGTCAAGCATATAACTTTGCCAACCAACCACTTAGAAAAATATACTGACGAGTCTAGTGGTTGAAAATAATAATTTGAAGTCATAATAATAAAATACAGTTTATTTGTGTAGAATTTCAATAAAAATCAATAGCTAAAATTTATGTATATCCTTACTTGTCATTCCAATTTAAAATCTCATAATAATAATTTTATCAAACATTAATATACAGCTTTTGAGTTTAAAAGTGATTTTTAAATTGAATTTATTAAACAGCTAACCACTTATAAAAATGTTTTTTAAAATATAATTTTTGCCAATAATAAAAATTGTTTTCATAAGTTATGCTAAACGGAGTCTAAACCTCTCTCTATCTCTTAATTTGGTGGCTGATAAGGCCAATATGAATGAAAACTAAAATAAAAATACAAAATAATATTTTATTCCCCTTTTATGCAACCAAATATCATATTAGTAGTAATCATCAACTATTCTTCATTTTACACCATTTCATTATTATCAGGTAATACACGCGGAAGATCATCATCGCCTTCTATAACGGAAACACCCTTTTGAGAAACGTGGTGTGTTGTGGGCATAATTAGCAACCAAAGCGCAGATCTTCCCTGCCTCTCCTTGAAGCGTATATCCTGATAAGCTTCATATGTAAGTTCGGTATAATATACTTCAAGTGCTTTGAATAGTTCAGATCTTTTTAAATTCTTTGAACTTAATTTAACGGTTTAGAATTTAGACAATAATGAATTAAGAGAGACAAGTAGAAAAAGAATTTGGACGTCCAAACTGATTGTATAGAGAAAATCCAATTAAATTGTTACATCCATTTCATTATTTGTGATATTCATTGAACAAACAAGTCGAGCTTATAAACATCACAATAGATGGGGTGCTACGAATACAGAGGCCACAAAAACAATAGGTACCATTACCCCGAAATCATTCACAAGGAAATTGGCAAGCCTCGTATATTCTGTATATCAAGTTAACTGGGATAACAATGATCATAGATCCTCCATTCGAACTGGGAAAACATAGTTATGCAGATAAATGAAGTCGAAAAAGAACACTAGTCCAAAAAATATATATTTTGGGTGCTGCTGTTGCTTCTGCTGCTGACAGCCATGTGATCCATTGTTTGCTCCCCTATTATTCTTGCCGGAGCCCTGTCAAAAATGCGCTACTTTAACTCTAATCTATAAAATCCGAGAAACAAAACACGCATGGATAATAACCATGCACTTCTTCCTGCCTGCGTCCTTCTGGTTTTAATCTGGCTCTAAAATGAATTAAATCTTCATAAGGAATCGCCATGGGAATCAATTTTCCAATAAGCTTACGACCTTTGAGGGGCTTCAACCAACACGCTCATTCATATGACTCAACATATAGACCTGCCATATGGGCACGACCGCCATTAGAATCGGAATTTCCATAGAAATGCTGTTGTAGCTCTCCAGAATGAGATGACTTGCGGGATTTCGGGTTCTTTGGAGATGCAGAGTAAGAGTCACCAGAACCACTGCTCGTAGAATAAACTGATGATGTTGGCAGTCCACGAATCTTTGGCAATCCTGTTTTGTCAGAACCGATGCCATATCCCCTTTCAACTGTTTCAGCTTCCAATGGCAATTCATCGAGTGTCTATGAAGAAAAAAAGAACAAATAAACCAGTTAGGAATCTCACTAAAGCATAAATACTATCAAGACATGGGAAAAACTGTAAATTTAATCCCTATGTTTGCAACTGTTCACCAGGCTCAATTTTCCTTTCCCTTGCAAGCTACATGTGTGCAGACCAGTAGACCAATCAGACATAAACAGCAGAACGAAAATACCCCATCCCAACTGTTATATGCTATTGCACACTTCTTTTAAGAAATAAAAATAAAAAAATTGCCCGTCTTTTTTCTAGTAAATTATCAAAAACCCACCCGAAAAGCCTGTTGTAAAACTCGAAGTGTCTCACGTGTACGCTTCCTCTTCACAGCTATTTCCTCGGGTTCCTGCAACATCTCTTCAAATAGGTTCTCTCTGTTTTTGAACAGGAAACACCCGAGCAAATATCAGAAAATTGGCATGAAATCTATTTACTTTTTGAAAAAGCAAAATCAGACAAGTGCCAAATTCAAACGAAAGTAATCATCAATCACCTATAAAGCTTTCTAATGAAGACATTGTGCAGTTCCCGCTTT
>CAODLS010358277.1:0-20252 GCA_948243855.1 Flueggea neowawraea
TACACTGCCATGCAGGGATCATCATCATATGCGGGCCCCATGAAAATCATCAACAATATATTCAATTCAGATGTTTTGTTTAATTTGAGGAGAGAAGAGGATTCTACACAGAATGGTGAAAATTGCAAAGTGGGTGTTTCAAGGAGGGACTATGCATTAGTTTCTGGAGACATGTGGTTAAAAGCACTTAAATGGTGAGTGTATTACTGTGATTTTTGGTAAATTTTTTAGTGTTTCCCTGTTTAATTTGAACTTCCTGCCTGAATGGGAATTGCTGGGACGTGCGCAAAATTTGCAGGGAACTTTGTGTGCTTATTGATTAGTCTTCCATTTAGTTTCATTACATGGTTGACTGTATTGACTCTGGAACATAGATTCTCATGTCAAAATCTATAACAATGATCACTAACAAACAAAATCCTAGTGTTATTATTTCTTATATTTTTTCTGAATTTAATTATTCCCTAACCCGAAAGATTCGTGGCAATTTTTCTCTTTGTTATGAAACATGTCATTGTGGCTTGTATCGCTGTACATTTCTTGTTTTAGCTGTTAAGTGTCATTTACAATGGACAGTCAAAACCTTTAGTTTGTTTAAGAATATATGCAAATAGATCAATGTGCTCCTAGACAATGCTGTTGAAGCCTAATTTGGAGTTACAATGCAAATACATAACAAGACTTCATATTTTGTGTTACTGTTTTTTTTGGCTGAGAAGATTCATGTTTTTTACTTTACAAAAACACATATGATCATCTCTAATTCAAGCAGTGTTCTCTTTGAGTATTGATTTTTTTTTTATTTTGTTTCATGGATACAGAAGTCGATTGATTTTTCCTCTGGTTTTTTATACAGGCATAGTGATGCTAAAATTGGAGCAAAATGTAGATCCTTTTATGCTTCAGAAGACGACATGTCAGATGTTTATCCTTTACAACTCAGGCTCTCTTCACTGCAGGAAGAAAATTTATTGGGAGTGAAAATTAGCAAAAGGTCTTTTCATTTAACTGAAGTACCAAACTTTGATGTCTCTTTACTGATTCTGAAGGATATTGCAATGCTATAATAGCTGAACTTATCTTCAGTGGTAAATGGTTGTCATTTTTTGCATCATTAAACCTGTGTAGAAGATGCTAATTTATTCATCATTATGAATAGCTTAAGGGGTTTATTTTAAGAAAATTGTTCCCGAGATGTGATGGCTTACTATTATGAAGGTAACTGGGAGAAAGTGTTTTGGAATGCTTAAGCTGGTGCAGACCTTTAGATTCTTGTTTAGAATAAACTGATGGATTTGAAATATGGCATTTAAATAAGAAACTGTGGCGGGTGACAGAAATATATCTCGAGGATTACAACTTGAATTTATGGTTCTGATCTCTGGTAATAAAATTAATTGTTTTTTCTGGACTATGCTTAATACATAAATGTCATTCTGCTGCTTAACTAACAAGCTTGACTAACAACTATAATGAAATTGTGCAACTGGATATTGAACGGGCAAGCTGTGTATCTACTTCGTCATTTCATTGTTTAACACCGACAACCATTCGAAATTCTTTATGGATGGGTTCTAACCGAGTGAAGACAAAATACACCTTAAGTTAGTTTGCTTGTTGGCATTCCCTGCTTCTCTTGAATCCAGAGTTCATACAAATAAGATAATAAAGGTTCCATAGAATCAATAGATATATTAAAATTCATTTTCGATTCTTGTTTGGTTATCAACTTAAACTTGCTTCTATATTATACTTTACTTCTTACATATTATATACTTGGTGTGCTGGACTTTAGATATCTTGATAGTTAGATATGGTAATAAACACGTAAAATATTTGGTTGCCAGTTCTTGTATTCTCAGCCCTTATTATCTTGATTTTGCTTAGAGAATTATGCATTTTATTTAGTTTCTGGTGCTTGATATATCTGGAGACATCTTTCATATTTTATTTTAGGAAGTATCAATTTGGTTCTTATGTGTTATCATTCCATTTTATTATTCCAGGACAATGCAACTGAACTTTTCAGACGAGCCTGCAAGATCTTCAGTTTTGATCCTGAAATGGTAACATAGAACTTCTTACTGCAGATGCAATATACTTTTTTTCACTTGCAGATAATTTTTAATTTTATATTGTTTTATTTCACAGCTACACATTTGGGACTTTTCTGGGCAGATGACTCTCTTTTTCCTTAATGGAAAAGATAAGTTACCAGCAGATTGTCAGTGGCAGTCAGATCAGGAGGTATAGATTTTCTCTGTGATTAACAAGGTGTATTTTCTTGTCATCTGTACAGATCAGGAGGTATAGATCAGGAGGCATATTCTTTCTCGTCTGTACAGATTCTCTTGGAGTTGCAAGTTTATGGATTATCAGATAACATGAAAGGCAGAAGGGAGAAAAGATGATGGGGCTATACAGCATTCAAATGGGACATCCTCTTCTGGAGCTGCATTCATGATGAATGGTTCTTCTGGCTCTATGGGCATCAATTCTTTTCGGTGTAATTCTTTATTCTTTGGGAAATCTGGAGAATCTGGTTCTTTGGGGTTGACAGGATTACAAAATCTTGGAAATACCTGCTTTATTAATAGTGCCATTCAGTGCTTGGCACACACACCAAAGCTTGTAGACTATTTTCTTGGAGATTATGATAGAGAAATAAATCACGACAACCCACTTGGAATGGATGTAGGTTACCTAATACTGTAGTTACATTTTATTCTTTGTTTGGTGGTATTAGCTTCATTTTTGAGTGAGAATATTTGTACAAGCAATAACATTTTGACCAAAATTGTTCTGCCATTGTATTGGCTCTATGCTATTCATAATATCCACCAGGGTGAAATTGCCTTAGCTTTTGGGGATTTGTTGAGGAAGTTGTGGACTCCTGGAGCAACTCCAGTGGCGCCAAGAACATTCAAGTCAAAGCTTGCTTGATTTGCTCCTCAATTCAGTGGATTCAATCAGCACAATTCTCAGGTCAGCAAAGTTCTGCTTTCAGAAATAATCTCTTTGTGGGAATGTCCCAAGGATTATAATTGTACATTGTACAATTTTTAATGATAATAATTCAACTTTCATTTTTTTTTTGATGTTTTTCCGTAGGAACTCCTTGCTTTTCTATTGGATGGACTCCATGAGGATCTCAATCGAGTAAAGTCCAAGCCTTACGTAGAAGCCAAAGATGGAGAGGGTTGATCGGATGAAGATATAACAGATGAATATTGGCAGAATCACACAGCACGGAACAACTCTATTATTATTGATGTTTGCCAGGTGTGGTTTTTGTCTTGCACATTTTCTATTTGCAAAGTCATCATATGCAATTGATTTGTTAAGCAATGCATGATGGATCTGATAATGGGCCTTATGAATTTTTGGATGGTACTTCCGTTGGTGGATCTCTCCTGTAATCATTGTTGTAAAAGAAAATTGTACAATTTGTGTACCATGTCAGTGCTTCACATATATCTGTATTATGCTAATGTTCTGCCAGAGTGTCACATTTTACTCTGATCACTGATTTAGTTGCATCTGTAGTATCAAGTTATATGCCACCTTCCACTTAGTAGATTAGAGAATGAGTTGAGCTGTATTCAGAATAACTTCAACTTCAACTTGTTCAGACTGATGTAATCTGTTGTAAAATTGATTGTACAATTTATAGAAATAGGTTTTGTAGTATCTTCAATGGTTCTGATTTAGACGGTTTAATGTCTATTTCCTAATTTTGGATCTAGTATCATCTCTCACTGATTTGACTTGTGGATTTTTCATCTGCCTAGTAATAATTGTATTAGGCTAGCTGACAGTATATCATGCTTACCTTTTATTTGCAGGGTCAATATAAATCAACATTAGTTTGTCCTGTGTGCAGAAAGGTCTCAGCTACATTTGATCCATTCATGTACCTATCCCTTCCTCTACCTTCAACAAATACACGGACTATGACTTTGACAGTTGTGAGTGCTGATGGAAGTTTCCCCCCCTACTCCATATACCATTTCAGTCCCAAAGTCTGGAAAATGTGAAGATCTTATCCAGGTTCTAGGTGTTGCATGTTCTTTAGGGGTTGATGAGACACTATTGGTTGCAGAGGTACTGCATAGTGCCTATAATATCAGCTTCTTATTTTTTACTTTTCCCAAAGGTATGTATGTGTGATTGCTCCACTTCATTCATTGATATCTAAAGCTGTAGGATTCTGGGACAGGTTTACAATAACCGAATTATACGATATCTGGAGGATTCAACTGATTCTTTGTCCTTAATTAGAGATGGTGATCACGTGGTTGCTTATCGGTTAAAGAAAGATGACAATGTTCCTTTGGTTGTATTCATGCATCAGCATATGGAGGAGTAAGATTTCTAGTTTTGATTAAACTTGGTATAAGGGTCATGAGGGATAATGTTGCAGTTTCTATTGCTTGTTGCTGCAGCCATCGCGGATACTACCTCAGCTTGAAAGTCCTAGTTACTAACACCCTACCTCTGCCTCATTTCCTCTTTTAACTCTGCAATCCTCAAGTGGTGTGGTAAATCCTGATGGGGGATTTGTGGTCTCTATGACTACTGTGATTAACAAACGATTTCTCCAATATGCATGATTGGACTTGGGGCCTGAAAGCATTTGTGCTACCAGTTAATCACTTGGACTATTTAAGAAAGCATTTTCCTATTTGTTTCTGTGTCCTTCATCAAGAATATGGTCAACCCCATATTTATCAAATACTCATATACCATCAAATTTATATTCATACTTGGTGTCTTCATTATCATATATATTAGTGTGGCTTAGGAGGTTTGAGAAAATCTAGATCAGTTTTGTCTAAGAGGGTGGTATTGCAAATGTAAATAGAGTAGCTGAAGGGTGTTAGGCATGTTTGGTTAAATAAAACTTTCTTTTTTCTTAAATTGCAAATATTTTTTTGTATTTGTAGAATTTCTTATGAAACAATGTACTAGAATAAATATAAGCTAAGGGTTTGTTACCATTTCTGGTGATCTAAGCAAGTGTAAATCTTTTGTGGAGTGGCTATGGGAAGTTATAAAAGCTGTTGTGAAGGCATGGTATGTATTGGAGAAGTAATCAATGCAGATTTAGCATCTTTTTAGAAGAAGTGGCATTCTCAAATATGGCTTTCTTTGTGGTGTGGCCTTGTGCAAACTTGTCTGGAGGTTGAGTGATTATATGAGTTGAATTTGACTTTTACATACAAATTTCAACAAAGAAGTGTTGACTCTGGCTGCTCATTCTATTTTTGTAAACTATTTCTCCTACATGATGAGGTTTACACAAAATGTTTTAGGAACTATCCAAAAAAATGTTTTTAATATGTAGTGTTTAACTTTAGCAGAAGATCAGTTTTGATGATATGAAACTTAAAAGTTTAAGCTAAAATTACTTGAAGAGAAATAAATATTAATATAGTTTGTCTTGTAATTAATCTTTGATATTTTGTAGATGCTCTTTGTGTGGGTGAATTTGCTGCATTTGCGGTTGTGCATGTGTGTAACGGTGGCCATCCTTAACAAAATTTCATGATAAGTGGAAGTTGTGTATATACATAATTAATGGTCACCATTTTAATAGTTCTCATGTCTCATATTACATTCATGTTATGTTGAAACTTCCTCTCAACTTTTCCATTGTTTCTTAAATCCAATGTTCTTATAATTGATTTTACAATATCAGGCACTATGTCCATGGGAAGCTGCCTTCAAGTTGGAAAGCATTTGGAATACCTCTTTTAGGAAGGATCTCTAATCTTGTCAATGGATCCAATATACATACTTTGTATGAGAAATTGCTTTCTCCGTTTCGGTTACACAGTAATGGTACCATAGATAGATCTCATAAATCTGGAAGCACTGCAACTGACGAAGTGACAGGGACAGAGGACGACGGTACTTCCACTGTCAGAGAAAACGAAAGCCTTTTAAATGCAGAAGATGTTGGCGCATCATCAGCTTCTGAACCAGTCTTCTACTTAACAAATGAGAAGGGAACAACCAAAGTGTCCAAAATAGCAGCGAATGAACCCTTCTCTGCGTCAGAAGGCTCCACTTGTTTTAATGTGCTTGTCTGCTGGCCGGAGAAACAGGTTGAAGAGTATAACATGCAGCTTCTAAACTCATTGCCCAAGATTTTCAAATCTGGTTTTTTCGCAAAGAGACCGCAAGAATCTGTTTCTCTATACAAGTGTCTTGAAGCATTTCTGAAGGAGGAACCACTTGGACCAGAAGACATGTGGTTAGTACACATCACTATTATTTGTGAATGCAACTTTTCAGTATCTCCCACATCTATAAAATGTCAAAGGTTCTTCCTATCTATGGAAGTGTGTTCTCATATATCGTCACTTGAGTCAAACGCTAATCTTGTCAGTAAGATCTTTCCCATTGATTTTTCTCGTTTCATTTTTTCTGAAAATCTGGGATTTGTCATATTTCTCCATTTTGTTGTGGTACTTTCTTATGTTTATAGCCTTGCTGTTCCTAGTAAGTTTTCAAAAGCATGTCCTTAGTTACTGTACGAACTTGGGACCCTGAGGGCCTTTGGACTTTGAAAACTGTTTTAGATGTGCATTTCACCCCATAAACTGAAAGGAAGTATTGTTGCGGCCTTTAGCTAAGATATGATCATTCGTGACTAGAAGTTACTTGATTTAGAACTTGAATTTCTATTACTTGATTTAGAACTTGAATTTCTATCATACTGTAAGTTTATAGTATTTTGTTTGCATTGAATCCTAATAGTGTTTATATGTCTCAGTTTACCTGCATGTTTGGTTTTGATCTATTCTATCTGCAAATTATAGGAAATTAAAAAATAGAAGAGAGAGAAAAAAACTAATTAACTGAGCATTTTCCCCCAAAGATATCATATTATCCAAGATATTTATATGAATCATCTTAACTTCCTTGTCTTCTGTTTGTGGTTGCATACTACCACATGTGAAGTGGTCAACTATTTTTCTACTTTATGTAAAGTTGGCGACTGCAAGATTTCTGTGTTAATTGTGGCTGTTATTTTCTTCTTCCATTTTCTGGTAATGATATGTGCACATATGTCATTTAAGGTACTGTCCAAGTTGCAAGATGGATCGTCAAGCCAGTAAAAAGTTGGATCTTTGGAGGCTCCCGGAGGTTCTAGTTATTCATCTGAAGAGGTTCTCATATACCCGGTTTATGAAGAACAAACTAGAGACATATGTTGACTTCCCTGTTGATGATCTTGATTTGTCAACTTACATTTCCTACAAAAATGGCCACTTGTCTCACCGTTACATGCTTTATGCCATCAGTAATCACTATGGAAGCATGGGAGGTGGTCACTATACTGCATTTGTCCATGTGAGTAATAAATCTTCTTACTTTCTGTTTATTTTTCTTTTCTTCCCTTTTATTTATACTACCAGTCATGCCATTCTCTGGTCTCCTTTTAAAGTGTCATTGAACAGCAAATCAATGTTTTTTCTTCTATATATGTTTACATATAATATATAGTGTCAAATATCAATAATTCCTCCCATCGATCTTTGCACGTGGGGCTATGTATGCAGATTCTGTCATATACATTTAGATTGCCAATTATGGAAAAAAAGAGAATATTAACTTGCCAAAAGAAATTAAGAAAGAAAAATAATGTCATTAAACTTAAGAATTGTTTCTTGCAATTTAAATCAACTTAAATTTCGATTTTATACTCTTTACTATATGATTAATCATCATTTTGATAACATTGTATATTTGGTTATTTGACCTTCATAAGAATAAATGGTTTCGCTGCTTTTGGTGAATAATTGATCTTGTAATAGCCCCCTTTTTGCCATGTAATTTTGTTGCCTGAAAAATAAGATAAGTCTGGTAACGTTGCTATTAAAATTTCACTATCCATGCTCTAACTGGGTGCTTCAAAGTGTTCTCCACATTACTCTTTCCTCTAGAGTTTTAGTTGTCTTTTTCAGCATTAAAGAACCTAGATTTTACTACAGAAAATTAACTTTTGCACCTGGTTCGAGCATGTATTCTACGAAGAACAGTATTTAAGTTTGAAACTACAAACTTTTAGCTCTCGGGCCTGTGCCTCATGTTGCAAAATAAGAACATTATACGTAGTTAAAATAAAATGAAAGACGTGGATATATTTGTTATAAGTTTTTTTATCATTTTTTTTAATGAATATGCCGACGTGAGCTTATTTCCATTTTTCTATTTGCTTCTGTTGATGTAGCATGGGGGTGATCGATGGTATGACTTTGATGATAGCCAAGTTCATCCAATCAGCCAGGATAAGATTAAGACTTCGGCTGCATATGTTCTATTCTACAGAAGAGTATTAGAAGTATAATTTTTGGAGCGACGTTACTAATATTTCAGCATAACATAGAAGCTAGATATCATCGGTGAGTCTATTAACGTTTTCTTGTATTGATCATTCCTTTTTTCATTCAAAGGGTAGCATTCGTTTATTTTTGCCACGATTTAGTTCACATTGATTAGAGTTTCCGGCGTGGATGAAAGTGAAGGCGGACAAAATTTAAAGTAGTTGCAGCAGATGATTGTATCATAGATACAACTGAAGAAGTGAAACTTACTGAAAAGGATCCTTGTTATACCTGTAACCATTAACGGATGAAAATTTTGTGAAGGGGTTATAATTTTTAAACCCCAATTGGAAGCTTAGTTTCTTGTTTCTGACTCTATGGACAACTCACTAATTGCTGATTGGAAATGATAATAAAAGCTGGTTTCCCTACTTTTCTGTAGCATAATCTATTGTCTTCCCCTATATTCTCTTTATGGTATTGACAAGTGTCGAAGGTAGACTAGCGTGAAGTTGGCCAGGCCGGGAAGAATTTTTGGAATTTGTCGAATGGAAAGGTCGACTTGTTTCTTAGCTTATCTGGTAAAAGATGCATCATTTAGGTGTTCTACATTTTGTTTGTGTTCTCATTTCTGGTGTAGAAGCTCAGATACCATAGACTGACTCGGAGCTTGCGCGCCTTTTACAGAATCAGCACAGATTTGGTGCTTAGCCATGTTGTAGGCAACTGCATTTTTTCCTCTTTTCATGAATGAAATAGTTTGCCATTGTTGCTATTACCTTTGGACATTACAGTCACAAGAATGTCACAGTAAGATGCATAGACTATGTCAAGGTTGAAGAGGGATTTTCCACAAGACTATCAAGTATGTGAAACTGAAAAGAAAGAGCAATTGATCATTGGTAATTTAGTCTGTATAATGAAATTTGAAGGTGCATATAATGGATTGCTCTGTAGCTCCGGAGAATCTAAGCTAAAATCATATTGAGGTTGATAATGATACACTGGAAAATCTACAAAAGTAAATGGTTCAAACTTGTTCACGGAATGTGCATTTACTATTCAGTATATTGTAATTAAAAGAAAAACATGTCAAAATTTTCACATTTACACTATCCACAATCTATTTCTCTAATTGACCTCTCAAAAAAAAAAAAACGAAATATAAAAAAGTTTAGGAAATGAAAGTGGGACTGACAATTAAGCAATTACCACAAGTTTCAATCAATTACAAAATTATAAAAGTTGATTGTGTAGAGAAAAATAGAAATAATATCTTGTCTTTTTAGAAGTATTGAGAAAAAAGAGAATGTCATTTGAAAAATAGAATATATTTGAATAGTCAATACACAATTTTAATATATCACAAACAAACATACCAACACTACAAATTCAGCAGTGAAAATGGATTCTACTATTGAAATCAATGTAAAGACACTTGATAAAAAAAAAGTAACTTACAATTATCCTAACAGTATTTTTTCAATTTCCCTCCTTTTAAGTTTTGTAAATAACCCCCTCAACCTTTCAAAACTCTACTGCCTCCTACCCTGGTCTATTAAATCAGCAATAATAGTAAACTGCAAATTATATGGCTTGGGAGCAAAAGCTTAAAACTAGTTATATTTGGAAACCAAGACACGTCTCATGTTAGTAGACTTCTTCCTGATCCAACCTGCCATCTCACAACTTTTTTTAAAGCCAGCAATCCCCATTTAATACTATTCCATTCTCATGATCTATTCTTATCAGCCCAAAAACTCAGAATATTGACAGTAAAAAAGTAGAGGCCTCTCAAGATCCGAACCCTAAGTGCATCTGCTTCCTAAATTGCTCTCCAACCCAATTTAGCTAAAAAATCTTGATTAACAAGTGCAAGTTCAAGTTCTCCGAAGCCAATGCCACTCCTACTTTTCGAAGCTGTTAACTTGTGCCAACCTACCTAATGAGTAACCATTTTATCAATATTACACCCCCATCAAAACTTCCAACTAACTTCCTCCATTCTCTTAATAACCCATATCGCACATTTATAATGTTCAATACATTATAATTATAAGAAGACGTATCATCTTATATTTCTCATAATTAAAACACAGTCTATATAATGTACTAAACTTATATTTAACTCTTCAAGTCACAAAAAAATATACATAAAAAAATGCTAGAGATCAATACGTTTTATGGCAACAAGTGGATACTAATAAAATCATCAAAAAGTGAACAAATGTAGCAGCGGGACCATGTGGATCGGATGCCGTCTCTGTAGGCCATCTATTTGAAAGTAAAGGATGAATCAAGTAGACAAATTGGTCCTTCAACATTATCAATAAAAACAGGGAAACTCTCTGAAAGACTTTGGTTGGTTTCGTGCACACACCAGTGGGTGTTCATTGAAGCTAGGCTAGTAAAAAATTCATTTCATTTCTTCAAACATTAATGTTGATCATTTGCAAATAGGAAAAAAAAAATAGAAAACTTGACTACATAAGAAGAATGTGAAAAATAGTTATGTCCATATATGCAAACCAGCTAGACCAAAATTAAAACCAGATAAAATTTGTCCCGATGAAGGATCAAAATTGAGAAAAAAAAACAAAACTAATGTTCTTTGAAAGAAAAGTTTCAGAAGGATGGACCACATTACTTATCTTTCCATTTTTGTGTAAGATGTGACTTTACCATCTTCATAGTTGTATATATAGTACTATGGTACATCGAGACCAGGTCGCAACCAAGGACCCCCATTTGTTGGTTCACATACTTTAGATTAAAATTCTATATGTGGTTCTTACTTCACCTTTTATTCAATCAATTAAATGTTAAGTCTATACATTGATTTTCTCATAATAAATGACTAATTGGAGGAAAATTAATTTGATTTTCGACTCATAAGTTACCTTGTCGTTCCATACACGGTGCTAATGAAAAAGCGTGGTTTGAGAGAGAAAAAAAATCTTATAAGCGATATTTGATCTTGACTTTTAATCAATATGGGGTGATATGACACAACAATAGCCTCAGTCAAGGTTAAGGGGCTTGGAACACTTTATCATAGTTCTCACAAACGACGCCAATTATTGTTGACCATCTCTCTTGACAATCGCTCGGTCAACCATTGAGGTATTGTCTGCTTTAAACTTGTTTGCTATAGACTTGGACTCCCACAAGTTTTGTCTTTGAAAATGTGTCTCATTGATTATGATTTGAGATTAAAAGTTATTTATAAGCATTTTCTCTTCCTCAAACCACTAAGTAGCCTTCTTAAGACAAAACCGTGAGGGTCTGATCCACAAGGCGAACAATACCTCTATGAGTAGGTCCAGTTATCGTTAAGGGACATAGTTCGAATATTCTTGAAAATATGGGTTGAAAGATGAATGTTGTTATAAGCGACCATTGATATTAGCTTCTAATTGAAAGGGAAAATATGAAATATTTCAATTGAATATTTGTTTGGCCTTATCTCGTTATTCATGAACACTTGCTAATCAATATATATATAAAATAGCTAGGTAATTTTCCTAAATTTGTGACAAGTGTCTCTTTGGTTGTTTGACAAGTGTTTCTTTAGTGGCAAATTTTGGAAAACTCCCTAACTTTTATATATATATTGATTTTCTTGATATGATTTTGCTATCCATTAAATTGATTTCAAATGATTGATATGTGTATTCTATTTTAATTGCTCTTCTAAATATACAACAAAAAACAAGAATTTTTTGTTAGTTATTACATATTATATAATATTTTATATTTAATATAACGTTATGGTAAAAAATTTGATTGTATAAATTTGTAAGTATCAGGTGATTTAAAGTTAACTGGTCAAGTATAACATGTTAGTTTTTTTAAAAAGGGAGAATTACATATAAAATTAGCGGTGATTTGGTATTTTCAATTAAATTAAGATAATATTACTTATATTGGTTTAATTCAATGCATGCATATGCATTTGCTTGATTAATATTATGATATATGAATTAGAATCTTTTATTTTGATAAATCTATACACTTCTCTAGGAAAAGAAATAGCATATTTAATTTATGAAAGAATTATGATTAAAATTATGAAAGTTCATAACGATTTCAAATATTTAATACTTACAGTTTCTGTTTGCTAATACTTGAATTTTTATTATTCAAGTACTAATTTTGAAAATATTTTAAAACAAAAAATATATTCTTTATTAATTAAAATAAAAAATATTATTATTTATCGTGCATAGCACGAGTATTGCACTAGCCTTCTTAGTTGTTTGACAATTGACATTTTAATGTTAAAAAAATAAATTAATATATATATATTTAAAGTTAGAGAGTTTTCCCTAGGTTTTGGCCAATGACGTTTTAACTGATTGACATGTTGCGACTCTTTTAAATCTCTTCTCTCTTTTTTTTTTTTTTAATATAATATACAAAAAATTTATAAAATCAATAATCAATATATCTATTCATATATGACAAAAATCAATATATACATTTAAATTAGTATATATTACATAACAAAAAATTCTTGATTTTCGTTTCATATATTGATTTTTGTTATGTAATTATATATATCAATTTTGTCATCATATTAGTCTTTTTTAAAAGGGAGAATCATATATAAAAATTAGTGGTAATTTAATATTTTCGATCAAATTGAGATAATATTAGTTATATTGACTTAATTCAATGCATGTCTATGCATTCATATATGAATTATGAATCTATATATTTCTATAGAAAAAAGAAAAAAAAATTAATTCATGAAAAATTATGAATAAAATTATAATTTTTTTATAATAATTTTAAATGTTTAATAGTTATAGTTTCTCTCTTGGTTTGCCAATATTTTGATTTTTATTATTGAAGTATTAATTTTAAAAATATTTTTTACATAAAAAATATATTATCTATTAATTTAAATTAAAATATTTTAATTTATAGCACGAGTATTTCACTAGTTTAAATCAATAATTCTCGCCTTTTTAGTAGGAAATAAAGTTTAGGATCGATTGAACTTAGCATAACGAATACTCGATGAATGTTCGGTTGAATTGAGTGCATTATACACAGGTTCCAAGTGATCAAAAATGGGAAAACTAAGCTGCAAAGTAACGAGCATGCAATGACTTTGTGTTTGAAACTTTGTCTGGGGTTACGTACTAATCCATAGGCCGTAGAAGCTAGTTTTAAGTGCAATTTTGGCTGGGATAGATACGCACATGGTATGTGACAGGAAATGATTAGAACCTGAACAGTATGCAGGTATTTGAGCGATTAAAAACAAAAGAAAGAAAGAGAAAAAGATGGAAAAAGAAACTATTCTATCTACATTGCTGCTTTGAAAATTTGTCGCTATGACTTGAAGCAGAACTAGACACATAGCAGTATGTGTACCTAATTAGGTGCATTATATCAGCGGATGTATCTAGCCTCACCATCCACAGGCGTGGTAAGATTTTGGAATGTTATTTGAAGTTAAAATAAGTAAATATTTGAAATTGGAATATGTATGTAAAATGATGACATCGTATTCAATGGTAGAGTCATTTTTTTAAAAAAATATATAAATTTGTAGCTCATTTTGGTACAGGAGTTTAGTATTACGGAGTCGTGAATCTTAATTCCTGATAAGAATAAATAAATAAAAAAAGATAGAATGAGATAAGATGTCTGGTTGGAGAGTTAAAATAAATCTAAGACAAATATAAATGTTTACAGATTATCCATCAAGAAGGATAAATATATGGTCACAAATAGACACTCCAGCTGAATTCTAACTGTTAAACTGAATTTATTTAGACACTTCTACCATAATTTAGACATATGCATGCAGCAAATTATAATTGTTAAACAGAAATTTTGATTTGATTAAAGCTTCTTTCAAAAATCAAGTTTTTTTTTGAAATAATAAAAAGGCTTAATAAGTCGCTCATTAAACCACGTTGGCTGGGCTTAGGCCGACATTTTTGTCTTCTCCCATTTTCGTTTATTAATAAACGAATAAATATAAGTATTCATTTACAATTAGTAATTTGTAACCAAAAAAGAAAAGTACAATTAGTACTTTTTCTTCAGTAATTATTTGTTTTCATCATGTTGGAAAAACGGGAAGGTGAGTCTAAAACTTTGTGTGATGAAAGGGAAGTGAATTTAAGCTGTTTGTTTCTATACTTTGCGAATAATACGCATAGCGGAAAGAATAAACGAAACTTTCCTCAATATGGGTAGAACTATAATGCAAGGGCCACAATGTTCAAAATTCATATGCCCTCCAATTCTGTTACTTATACATCTCATGGGATGTAGATTGGTCGAGCGTATAACCTAAACCACTTGAAATCAAAAGATGTATCGTCAATGTCCACGTTTCCTTAGTCAATAGTGACGAAGAGAGATAAGGTGTTAGATACCTAGCCATTTCAAAATGATACTTTGTTCGTGAGACAATAAGAATGACACAATAAGGAGTTATAAAAAGTCACGTTCCTAAGTGAATAGATTTTTTTAACTGGGATAAGTTGGAAAAGATTTCACTTTATTTGAAACTCGGGGACTAAGGCCCTCAGGATCACTTTATCCGAGAAGGAGAATTTTTGAGGAGGATGAGGGATGAGGAGGAAAGTTGGGTAATGTAAATCAGTAAATTACATCCTTGGGATTTTAAAATCTCAAGAGATCGGTTTGAGCGATTATTATCTCTTTCTCCAAAAGGGATATATTGACTAAGTTTTGGAGCGATTCAACTTTTATCTCATCTACCTCAAACTTGTATGGATGTTCTTGATCCTGACTTTGGTGAGAACAAGATTCCTATTTTCTAATATGAGTAGAGAACTTGAATCCAGTGGGAGTTCTTATATAGAGCTTGAACCTAGTAGGGGCATTTCAGAAATGCATAGATTTAGAAGGGATAAAGTCTCACAATGACATTTTCAATAAATGAATCGATTGTGATCCTTTTAGTAACCCCAAAAGTCAAGGACGAACCTGATAGTATGTTAGAGGTTCACACATCCTAGTGAAAATCATGTGGATTAAAGCAATGGAAGTACAAATGACATTTAAGAGTGACCATGTTTAAAAACTGGTTGATCTACTTAAAAGGCTTACACCCATTGGAGATAAGTGGATACATGAGCCATAAATTGAGTAAGACGTCGATAATCGCCAATAGGGTTTAGTCAATGATATAAAAAAACTACATTGTTGAAAGATTTATCTCATTGGACAGTCAACATCGTTTGCTTAAGGATTTAGAAAGATTTATCTCATCACCCGGAAAGATTGTTTTTGCGGCCCATGCATGGAAAGACTGAGGGAGATGGTAGTGACTTACCAAGTGGTGTGGAACGTGTGCCGACCTGGTGAGCAGAGAGAACATGTGTATGAACGCATTCAACGCCACCTGGTTGCTCATTATGCTGCAAATCGAACCAGCCAGAATGCCACTCCACGAACCACCTAGAATAGACCATACAACGGTGTGGATAGGAAATGGGGGGAGCAAGACCTCTCAAGGAGAGACAAGCAGCCCGAGAACAAATCTTTTAGGTTAAAAACCCGAAGGTTCTGGAAACCTCGACATCCCAAAGTCACGATTTGGAAGAAAGTTACCGCTCCAAGAAAGCGTTTGTCTAAACGGAGAGATGAGCTCCTTCGCCCAGCCAAGATGAGCAGGACGCAGAGGAGAAGATGGTATTGATGCTTGGCGATGCTTAGAAAGCGTGCAGAGAAGGTCCTGATGGAGGCAACGCGAGAGGCCCAGGTGATGGACGAAAAATGCAGTGCCTCCCCACTCAGGAGGGTGCCCCTAGAGATGGATTATGACACAAACTTATCGAAAAGTGATTTTAAGATTATTCTTGATGACTTTCCCCCTTTCAAGAAACCTAAGGCGTTGGACTACAACATGGTATTGACTTTGCCCACTAGTTATAGAGTTTTGCCTAGCCAGTCAACCCCTCGCCTTGAGGATGTAGAAGATGTTGCGGCTCCAGCAGGCGAAGTGGAAGTAGTCAAGAAGAAGGAATCTAAGACGTCCATCAAAACACCAGGTAAGTTCATTCGGTATGAAAAGCCAAATATATCTAAGAGGGTAAGTCTTAAGCCCCTGTATGTGAAGGCAATGATTAATAGGTTCCTTGTGGGCCAAATCTTGGTTGATGGGAGCGTAGCCGTTAATTTGTTGCCTTCAAAATTCTCTCCACAGTAAATACAAACCTCGGAGACTTAATTTCTGTCGACACCAAGGTAAGAGGCTTCGCTGGCAATGCAACCCAGGTCAAAGGGGTCTTTGCCACTCCCATTAAGGTGAGGACAAAGAAATCTTTGGCAGCCTTTTATGTCGTTGACATACACCCTTCGTTTAACGCTTTGATCGATCGGGATTAGTTGTATCGAAATGTATGTGTCCCCTCGAATTAACATCAGCGGATTATGTTTTGGAACGGGGATTAAATCAAAACTGTTTATGATGACCTTGAAGCAAAACATGTTGAATCTTATATGATTGATGTTGGAATTTTAGGTGGGATGCTCATCCTGTTCTGGCAAAACAATAGTTGCCAAGTCGTGGACGTGACACCATCGATTGGCCAATCTCGGGGAGAAAACAACGATGGAGGAACACTCTTCCCGTCGCGAACGAAGTCACATGAACTCGGGAACAAGGACAGATGGTTCCCTTTGCTTGGGAGATCTTTCACGCCAACAAGATCCCCTGTGTTCCTTGTGCTCGACAAATCATTTTTTTTTCACTTGATAGTCTCATCCTGAGCATCCTTGAGAGTCTTGGCTCTCGCTGCAACAAGAAATAAGACTTTAAGGTCAAAACGCAAGGAAGGAACAAAAACTTACATTAGTATACCTCGTTGCTTGACAACGACACTGAGTTGAGATGAACCTAGAGTGACAAATTTGTCCCAATAGGGCTCCCACATGATGTGAAAGGCTCGTGTCTCTCCAAAACATGTGGTAAAATCTTCAGGAAATGAAACCTCACTGAGAGCCTTCTTCCATTTTTCCTCCCGCATAAGGATCGCTCCCCGAGCCTTGTTCGCTCTCTTCTCCCAAGGCTGGTTAATGGTCCAGATGAACGGGTAAGGTACTAACTGAACCAACCCAAATTGCATGTTGTAGAGGTTTGGCATGTACTGCTTAGCATGGGCATGAAAAGAAATTTTGTTGGTGGAAGAGGAACCCGACAACAGGGGTAAATCGCGGACGGCCAAAATCGAATGCCATACCAACAAATATCCCAAAGCATTTGGATGGTGAAAAAGGCTCAACGAGTAGGGGTTCAAGCCTTATGATTTGAGGGGACGGAAAGGGCACCATTCGACGAGTGACTCCCGTCGACCATCTATGTCCTTGTTGGCAAGGTATTCGATGTAGTCCTCGACTGTGATTTTGGTGTTGGGGTCCTTGCCTTTTCGTTCGTTGATGACTGCATCAATGTTCAAAAAGTAGGCTTCTCCCCAAAGCTAGACAAGCCAATATGGTATACTTGAGATGTTTGATTTTTTGTGAATAGCAGCTGAGAGCCCAGAGTATGCACACGCCAGGACAATGGTTCTGAGCTCCACAAAAACATCACTCTCAATCCACTCTGCAAGGGCTACGACCCACAACAACATGCCCATCACATGCCTGTTAGATTTGGTGGCCAACAGGAACTTACAGAGCAAATAAAGATAGAAATCGATTGGCTCTTCCCAAGGAATGTGGTCCCCTTCAACAACGGTTGAAATCGAGGAGAAGATTAGTGTGCCATAAGAAGATGGGAGCTTGTGTCTTTTGTAGGATAAATAATCCTTTATGAGAGTATCATGTCTCTCTGAGGCCCTTAGAGGGAGATGGTATCACGTTGGGTATACCCCCAAAATGGCCAACACGTCGTATATAGTGATGGTCATAAAACCTTCCAGGAATTTAAATTGGTTCACCGAAGGGTTCCAAAAGCTGGTAAGGGCTGCGATGAATGATCAATTCAAATGTAAGGTTCGGGTGGACAATTCAACGAGTTTCTTTATGCCCATCGACTCCCAAGACCTTCCCATAACAGAGGCTAACTGACTGTTGACCCATGACTTGAAATTTGCATGAGGATTGGTCTAGTTGCCAGGAGTGGATTTGAACTAATGCAACAGAGTGGCAATCCTCCTGATGTTACCACTCAAAAGAATGCCCCTGTTTGCAGTATTCGAAAAATGAGTGGCCATGACGTTAAGCTTTTCGGCAACGACGGAGGTGGCAATTGGGCCCAATGTGTAAAAGGGACCTTCAACACTTTCTTCCTCCCAAACGTAAGGAGTCTCATCATCAGGATCCATACTGAGGAGCTTTGTCATGAAGGTGGATGACATAGTAAAAACTTCGGTGGCTAAGGCGTGGTAGTTACTTTGGAGATTCACCGGGTTCAGAGATTCACCGGGTTCAGAGATTGACCGGTGAAAGGGAATATTGGAGACGTGGAATCCATTTTGAAAAGGACGAGAATTGATCAGGGTTTTAAAACTAAAGGTTAATACAGAATGAAAGCAACAGAGTTGTTGAGATGCAGTAAATGACTACAAAACATGTCACACCCATGACCCAAATTTCGTACATATGAGCATGCATCGCATATAACGTGCATAGTTATGCATTTAATTGGCATTGTATATATTATTGACACATGTTCTATATGGTTTTAGAATATTTTAGAGGGGTTTATGAGAGTAATAAAGGGTTCAAAAGTGAAGTTATTAAAGAAGAGGTCTAAACGGGTGGCTTCCTAAGTTCAGAGGGGTGGTTGTCTAAATATTCTTAGGTGGATAACCATGCATAATCTGTAGTTTTTGAGAGTGATAGGTGTTAAGGGCATAAGGAAAACAAATATTAGTAAGAAGAAACGTGGTGGTTTCTGATTGGACCACCTAGGCATGTGCCACCTCATGCTTAGGGTATATAAGGGCTGTTGTAAGGCAAGCAACTCTCATTATTTTAGTTCTTGGATCACTGAGTTGAGAGAAACATGAGAGAAAAGGCAGAGGAAAGTGGGGGAAAAACACTTTGGCTTAGCATATTGATTTCTAGATTTTTGCATCTACTGCATCATAGGAGTGAAGTAAGTATTTCTCTTCATTCATACATGTTCAATATGAATTAGAGCATGTATTTAGAGGTCTGATTCTGATTGGAACATGAATTGAGCATACAACACCTATGAACTGAAATATGGGTCTGATTGTGTCTAGATTTCAGTTTGTATTGCAACCCTATTTTGAGGCATTTGCAGACGAATATAGTCGAGGTGTAAAGCATAAAAGTTGTTTATTTATGTGTCCAGAATGTATCTGTAAAGTTTCAGATGCTACGTATGAGTATAATGTACTGTGGATATGAATTAGTGTAAACAAGTCTATTATGGCGAAAACAGTAATTCGATATAGTACGTAGACTTCATTTGAATGACGTAGAGTCTGATTTTTGGTACAAGTAAACCCTTATATATTTTTATATGTGGTTTAAATTTGAGAATAAAATGAGTTCATTTGGTTGTCGATGGGAGAGGAAAATTTCAAACTGGCCAGATCGTGTAAATAGGCTTAATTTGCATTTCGTCAATTGTTGTTAAATATCAGACGTCTATAAGAGTGGTCTAAAACATATGAGAGTCTATAATTCATACCAAATTGCATGTATAGCCATATATTAGCAGTGTCGACATTGAGACACACATCATTCGAGCATTGCATGCATATATGGTTACACACGCATTTTGTGTTGAAAAACAATTGTGTTAACTTGTGTAATAGGTGAGAAGGGCTATGGTGAGGCTCCAGATATGAACTAGGGGACTCCAACTTGTTTTGTCTTGTGAGTGAACCCATTATGTGCTTTACGTGATATATTGTATATTATCTGATATATTGGTATTGCTAT
>CAODLS010358316.1:0-20716 GCA_948243855.1 Flueggea neowawraea
ACAAAAATAAATAATAAGACAAAAGAAACAAAAATAACGAACTAAAGAAAATAAAATAAAATAAAAATTGGCTAGATTAACAAAGTGTTAGCTTTCCTAATATCCTAGTCACCGGCAAAGGCACCAAAAACTTGGTGTCCCCGGCAATGGCGCCAAAAACTTGGTGTTATCAAAGGCTTACACCTAAAGACTAAGGCAAGTGTACCTATCGTCTATAGCAAGTGGACCCTTGAGTACCGAGTGTCGTATCCCACAGAGACTACGATTATTAGCTACTCACTCTTCCTCTATTATCTAGTTGGCGAAATAAATAATTTCGAATATATAAAATAAATAAACTAAACAAATGCAAACGCTAGAATAAATGATGGAAAGATGGCACTTAAACGCTGAATCCCCCTAGACCTAATTAAGTGATAAAGACTCGTTATTCAAACAACCATTCAGGCAATTGGACCGTAGAAATTCCTAAGGTATATTAACCTCTCTCTCGAGTTAGCTAATGCCTAACGACTAGGTTGATTAACCGGAATCTCTTCCTAATTAAAACTCTTATCGTTGCTTTAACACACTGTTCTATGAATTTCACTATTAGGTTTGACCCTAATCCAGAGGATTTATGTTGACCTATCTCTAGGTTTGCATGCAATTCCTCTCAATTATGAACACTCTATCATACACAGAATCTCTCGATTGCACATGCACGAAACAATATTGGAATCGAAAAACTAGCAACAATCAATTCAACAATACGAATTATAAATCAGAATTGAGTTGCAATCCATAAATCAATTGAATGAATAACATAATCAAACATCACATAATCTGCCTAGGGTTCATCACATCTAGGTACAAAATATAATTAGTTCATAACAATAGAGAGATATACAACAAGATCAAAGAGAAATCTAGAGAGAGAAGGAAAACTCATGATTGAATCCTCCAATTCTTCGTAAAATCCCTTCATTCTTGATGCCCAATGATGTTCTCCTTTGTTCCCACATTCTCTGACCTCTAAAGATGTGTCTTTTGTCTCCAAGTCGGATCCTCTTTGAATGAATGTCGAAACCCACTTAAATAGGTGATTTAGGGCGTCTGGGGTAAGACACGAGCACGGTCATGGCCGTGCCCAAGCAGTTTCGTCTATGTGCATGCAAAATCCTCTAATTTTGCGGCTTAAAACAAGACACAGACATGGGTTTATGTCCGTGTCCAAGCCCATTATGTCCGTGTGTTATCAAAGCTATCTGTGTGTCTCGGTTGTCAAGTTCCAGTGGGTTACACGGTCTCTCCCACGGCCGTGGACTGTAAATTCCTGTCCGTGTGTGTCCAGTTGTTCACGGTTTTGCTTCCTCAAGTCTCCCACAGGAGTGTCTTGCCATTCTAAGGCCGTGTCTCACTCCCAATGCCTCAAATGTCATCGTTCAAGCCCAGTTTTGACTTGTTTTCACTCGATTCATCAAGACATCATCAATTAACCTGAAAAACACAATATAAAGCATAGAAATACCAAAAATAATGACAAACACTCAATTCGTGTTCAAAACAATATAAATTAATGCAGGTAAATATGTATGAATATGTGTTCATCAATATATATACCCATATATACTTTAAATTTTCCATATCAAAACATTGGTTAATAATAATCATATAACCAGATTATTAATTAACTCAATAATTATTATTCCAAATTTCATGTCAAACCAGACATATCAAAAACAGCATATACTAAATTTTGAAAGACACAGTCTATGTGTCTGAAGCTGCTATTTCACTCATCTGGTGTCCAAAGTCATGGATCCAGTCAAATATCGCTCGCGGGTGGCTGCTCCTGCTGGCAGGCACACTGAGATGTACATATACAGACATAGCAAATATCAATATGTGGTACTGTGGCAGTATCGATACATGTATGCGAATGCAAATGCTAACCCTCAAGTCACTGAACATATACGTCGGGAGTGAATCCGTCATCCCCGACCCAAAATATACCATACACGTAAAATTATAGTTTGGTCCCCGACCAGTGTAAAATTATTTTTAGTCCCCGAGACTCGACAAATTATAAAACAGTCCCCAATGACTGATGGGGTTACTGACTGGACATCCATAAGTCAGAATCCTCAAATTCTAGCCCGAATTCTCAGAAATTGCAAATTATCCTAATTCCTCAAAATTACAAAATGTTCCCAAGTTTTTCAAAATTACAATTCTATACCTCAACCTTTCAAAATTTCAAATCTACATCCCAAAGTTCAGAATTTTCAAAACTAGAGAAAACTCTAGTTTTATTATCGAAAATACCTAACTTCCGATTCAACCGTTGAATCTCAAAACCAATCATGTATTATGACTCTAATCGACCTCCTGAACATGAATCTAACCTCAGATTCAACAGAAAAACATTCATTCATGCTCAAATCATAAAAATCCAAACCAAACCCTAGGTTCACCAAAAACTCATCAAATCACTTGATTCAAAGCTTGAATCAAGTTCATACAGGTCCCCTCTAACCTATTCTAACATCCTCTAACATCCATTCATCACAAATCATCTGAAAATTGAAACCCATTTCAAATTCGGACAAAATGCATTTTCATGAATCAATGCATGAAAATGAGTTATAAATGAAGAAAGGATATTGATCTTACCTCAAAAATGGATCAGGAATGTTGGGGAACCAAATTGAGAGCATTTCAGAGCGATTTGGAGAGATTTGAGTGAAAAATGACAAAAAACGTCGGGTTACAGACGTTTTAAGAGCTGCAGATCAAAACACACCGTTTCGACATTTTTAAAGGCAACATACGTCATATACAATGAAAACGTATGTTGTGATGAAAATTTCAAAAACAACGTGTGTCCTACTCAATGACAATGTATGTTGTGATGGCACACAACGTACGTTATACATCACAACGTACATCGTGAAACATCTAGTAGCCTCGGATTCGAAGAAACACAACCCAACGTACGTCTTACCATGGCATTTCTGGGTTGTTTCAAGTGAAACGTTGAGTTTTGATGTCTGACCCTCTTTATAAACCCCTTAAACCCGACTAGTTAGTCATTCTTCCACTCAAAACGCATCCAAACTCTCTCAACTTACTTCTCTTCTCCTCTTCTTGCAATCCCATCAATTCCCATCAAGTTTGTGAGGTAAAAACATGTTCCTAACTCCCTCCTTCTTCCATTCTAGGTTGCATTGTGGTAGTTTATGTTTGAATGACATGTTGGATGAATTTGAGCTAGGGTTTTGGTGTTTGGTTGATTTGATGACTAATTGGAGTTTTTTTTATAGATTTTGATGGAATGCACTTAGATTAGGATGGTTTTGTGTTGGAGGATGAGATTGAAGAGAATTGTGGTTGATATTCAAATGGATTATTAAAAGAACAAAGTTGGGATTGATGATTGATTTATGGATTGG
Organism: Flueggea neowawraea; assembly: GCA_948243855.1. NCBI lineage: Eukaryota > Viridiplantae > Streptophyta > Magnoliopsida > Malpighiales > Phyllanthaceae > Flueggea > Flueggea neowawraea. The sequence continues at coordinate 3,435 of CAODLS010358316.1, forward strand.
AGTATGATTACAATTGATTTAAGTGATTAAGAATGTTGGGTATTGGTCATTACGAATTTTGTGGCATTTTTCAATAAGTTTCTGTCGCGAGGATTAGAATGTGAATTTTCAAAAGTTTGAGGTCTGATTTGTAAATTCTAACTAGTTTGAGGATTAATTTGTACTTTTTTAAAAGTTTGGGGACTAATCTCTAATTTTCCAAGGTCATAGGGATAAAATTTACAAAAGTTTAGGGACCAAATTGTAAATTCACAACGTTTGATTTTGAAGGTGAGATCATTAGATCTTAGATAAAAATAGGTTTTTCGACAAAGTTGAGGGTCTGGGTCTGCATTTGCATATTATGCATCTGGTATTGGCACAGTACAACATTTTGGCATTCCTCTTAGATGTTTATTTTTCAGTTTTCTATTCGGGCCAGCATGACCAACTGCCTGTTATTGGTGCTTGACTGGCCCTTCTTACTCTGGACATCCAAGTGAGTGAGATGATAGCTTTTGACACATATGTGTCTTTTGAACCTTACTTATTTTTTATATGTCTAGTGATATTCCAAAACCTAATTAATTAATGGTTTAACTAAATTAATAATCTAGCTTATGTGGTAATTAATAATTAATATTTTGTCTCTGATTTCTGATACATACACACGTGCTCTGTCTAATTCTATCTAGTAGCATATACCACACCTCTGATCTATGTCTGATATTATCTGTTTTTGGTCCCATATCCACTTCTGTTATATTATATTTGATTTCTTTATTATGTCTAACTACTTGCTTGTTGGATCAAAGGTGATCAACATTAAGATTCTTTTATGTTTTGATGATGGACAAAATTGACTTGAATTCGTGATTCAAACATGATTAATATCAGCTCACTCGAGCAAATCAATGTGTCACTCAAGTAAGAAAAAGTTTCAGGCTCTGCAGTTTTAACTGTCTCACTCTAGTAAACAAGAAATGTCACTCAAGTGATCTAAGGGATGGCTCACTTGAGTAATCCATGATTCCATACTGCAACAGCATAAATGCACTCCAACGGCTAGTTTCTCTCAAGCAACTGTCATATGGCTTGGAATAGCAATAAATACATCAAGAGAAGGCAGAAAAATTGTGGAACAACATATGCAAACATTGTGCTAACACTTCTATCAATTTCTGCCATAAAAATCACCAAATCAAGCTAGAGATCAAAGTTCAAGCATCAAACTCATACATTCAACTCTAGCACAGAGCTTCAATCTTTGTAAACATTTTGTATACACTTTGAGAGTGTGAAAAGTTTGTTGTAAGCCTATAAAAAGCAACATTGTAAAGGTTTTTTTTTAACCTAAGGAAAACAATATTATGAGGGTCTTACAGGAGTTGAGCCACAATCAACCTCGTTGTATTAGTTTTGTTGGATTGAGCTGTAATCAATTACCGTTATAGTGAAAATCCTAATTGATGAGACTTAGTTAGTGGACGTAGGCAAGGTTGGTTGAACCACTATAAATCTTGGTGTTGTTTTTCTCTCTTGCTTCAACTTGTTTTCGCTCTCCAAACTCAACCAATGCATCACCGGATAAATTATACAACATTGTTGTCTTCTTTGTTTGTGAACAATTTCAAAATGAATCTCAGAACTATTATTATACATTTGGCGTGTATATGTATATATGCATATATCTGTATGTGGTATTTTTGAAAACACTTTCAAAATTGTTTATATGAGCCGCAGAGATGATCTAGAGGGTTGTCCCTTACTGAGTTTAACTTAACCCCTTCTTTAACATTTCAAGTTAACTCGGCTTCCGTGCTCAGTGAGGATCTCAGTTCGGTATTCTTTTGTTCGTGCTCAGTCTATATGTATGTTAAGTGCTTCATATTGAGGGGTTGTGGGTTTATGGTTATGTATATGATATTATTTTGTTTTAATTGATTTTATTTATAAACGTTTTCTCCATATTTGATATTATAATTATGTTTTAATATTATGTAGTATTACTTTTGAACTTATTATTTATTAAATAAAATCTAGATTTTTAAATATTATTTTTTAATAATTATTTTGGAACAAGAAGTTGGGTAGAACATCTGATTCTCCTAGGGTTATGCGAGATAGGTCAGGCCTTCGGTTTAGTACACCTCGTACACCGATCGTGGTCCAATATTGATTCGTGACATTAATACTGGGAAATAAATACTAAATGTATTAAAGATGAGATATAATACAAAATAGTTACCTTCAGTTTGTGTCAAAATTAAAAAAAAAAAAAAAGCAAACGAATAATTAACATAATTTTATGTAATGTAGGTTTGTTTTTTGGTTGGTTGCTATTTGCTTGGGATTTTCTATCTATTTTGAAAGTATATCGGAGCTAAATAATTGTGATTTTCAATCTGTTTTGGAAGTATAGTGAAAGCTAAATAATCGAAGATAAAGAGAAATTTGGTTTGATTTAATGTTCTGTTTGGATTACCCTATTTTTGTGTTTTAGGATTGTGAAACTGTATTTTATAATGATGGTATTGATGTATGCTAAATCTACATGGTATTCTGGCAAGAATTCCCAGCATTATCACCCTCTGTGCATGCACTTTCTATCAAATTTACACATTGTTTGTATAATGTGTAGGTGATGAGGAATCCATAGAATAAGATGAAAAGGAGAAGAAAAAGACATGGAAAAGATGTTTTTGGACTTCCAAGATCAATAGAAGAAAGAGCTAAGAAAATCAAATCAAAGTGCGCTATAGTAGTCGCCCCACCCTGCATATTATAACATATTATACTTTTTGTATAATGTGTAACGTGATGGTAGCGTGCGCTGGAGTTTTCAAAATGGGGCATTTTTAGATACACGGAGTCCAAAATCACATATTATAACATCACGTGACCCTTTTTCTAAATTTTGAACGCGCAGCTCACAAATCAATATGACAGCTTTACAGACTTATTTATATATTGTTTAGAATTTGTTTATAATCTGTTCAATTTTTGGACTTGTTTAAAAATTCTTTAAAATTTGTTTAGAATCTTTTCAATGTATATAAACAGCATTCAAACAACATATAAAAAAGGCGCCCTGAATTTGAAAACAACATATAAAATGATATCAACAACATATAGACAATATATAAAAAAGAAAATCAACATGTAAAAACAACATAATGTTGGAATTCATAACTAAATATATGACATTCATAAGCATACATAGCAGCAGAAATAATAAAAGTTTTTAACCTAGAATTCCACCAAGGATCCATGCACATCAACATACCCGATTAGGATTAGCAATATTTACCTTAAAATTGCTTCTATCGTTCGATCAAATGGCAATGTTGGTGTAGCTTTTAGTATAAAACCTGAGATCCTTTCTCTCACGTTGTCTTTGTATGAACATGCCTAAAGGTATTCACACAAAAGAATTGGCGGAGTGTATTAGCACAAAGAATTTCTATTCTAGATCGCACAAATTTTCTTCTCTCTCTTTTGGTGTGGAGAATTCAGCCAAGCCCTTAAAATTCCATTCAGAAATTTCGCCCTCCATATGCACACCTATATATAGAGTTGTGTGAAACCCTAGTTTAAGTTTGCTAGGTTTCTTCTTACTTGTCCTATAAGTATAAGGACTCCACATCACACATGAATAAAGGCTCCAAAAAATATGAGTGTGCAAAATTTTTCCTAAAAATTAGGAGTATGACCGAATTTTTATCTAGGGATTTTAATTACATGATACATTATCATTAAATAAATCACTCCCTTGTTAATATATATGGGTTGAATTACTATGTCACACATAAGAATAAGCCCAAACATATTTAACTTAATAATAAGTGATTTATATTAAAAAGCTCATTACATTAATGGATAATATCTTATATTATATTTATGACATAAATCATAAAACTCTAAATTATTAATGATTAATCAAATTAATGAACTTAATAATTTAATTACCATGAGAGAGAATATTTATGAACCAATTCAATTCGTTCTTGTGTGTGATCCAATAGGCCCACTCGAAGATGGCAATAGGCTTTGTCCCAACACTTAGGCCCATAGTCCATAAGCGGTACCTAGTAATACATTATGGCAATCCAAAATCGAGTGGATGTCGGAGATCCGAGTTTAACCTTTCACAATTTGATATTTAGTCCTTTTGTCTCACGATATCTAGCTTAAGCATAAGGCATGGTCACATGTCAACGTTATATGCTTAATACGTTTCTTAATCCCAAGTAGATTGATATAACAAATGACATCGATAAACCATTTTATCAATTTATTTGAGTATGCATACATTCCATCAATCCTACTCATCAAGTGGCCTATAAATATCACTCTTCTTAAGAGGAACAAATTCGTCACTCTCAATATCACTCCTCTACAAGATTAATGACATATTCAATCATAGCCTTTATTGTTACTCAGTTACGGATAATGATGAAAGCTCAATTATACATATTTGTATTGTCGAATTCCTATCATTTTGGTTATAATTGAGTTGTTTTCATAGGTTCTGGTATTTTATTGGTTCATATTTTTTTAGGTCATGTGATGGTGTTTTGATAGAATTGAATGAAAGCAAGCCAAAACGGAGATTAAACGACAACATTCGAGGCTTTCAACACAAGACACAGTCTGGGACCACAAGACACGGCCGTGTAATACTATGTCATATTCGTCATTGTTAAATGCACCTCCAGGACGCAAGACACGATCGTCTAATTGCATGATTTGCCTGTGTCCTATTCGCCAGAGTTAATTGCACATTTTGAAAGCAAGACACGGCATTGGAGACAGAGACACGGCCGTGTCTTAGGAGTTTTGTCCATGTCTTTCTAGTTTCAGAACCAAATGTGTCAAAGAGCTGAAACGGCAAAGTTTTAAAGCAAGACACAGTTTGGGAACTTGAGACACGGCCGTGTAATGTCTGTATCGGGTTGTGTCTTACCATAATACACCATTTCGGCCTATTTAAGTTTGGAACGAACCCTAATCAAAAGGGGCTGCCATTGACACATAAAAACAGAGTTCTATAGAGGGAAAGAGCTAGGTTTCAAAGGGAGAACGTCCTTGGAATGGATCGACATCAAAATCGAGTGGATTGCTTGAAGATTGAAGGATTCTCAATGGGTTATTTCGTTCTCTCTTGTTTCCATTTCATTTTTGTTGTTGTTTCTACTGCAATTATGATCTAAATTAATATGCATCTAGATGTGATGAACCTTAGGACAAATTTGTGAATGGGTTTTGTTATTTTGTTGCTTTGTTCATGAATTGAGACTCATATATGATTTATGTTGTTGTTGTTGATTCTACCGGTGTTTTTATTAGACAATTGATTGCATGCATGGGAATCGAGAGATTTATCGTGTGTTTTGAATCGCTCATAGGTGAGAGGAGTTACACGCAAACCTAGAGATAGGTCGACGTAAATCTTCTGGATTAAGGTCAAACTTAATATGGGAATTCATTAATCTGTGTTAATACAACGTGGGGTATTAATTAGGAAGAGATTTCGGTTAATCAACTTGACGTTAGATGTTAACTGACTTAAGAGAGAGGTTAATGTATGTTAGGAATTCCTACGGTCCAATTGTATGAACAAGTGACGAGGTCGGTTTTGCTTAGGTAATCCTAGGAGGATTCAACGTTTGGATGCTACTGTTACCCTTGATTGTCCGGTTCCTAAACTCTCTTTATACTACTGTGTTGTGTGTTGGCATGTCTCCATTTCTTTAGTGTTTATAAGCTAGATAATAGAGAGAGAGTCATTACTAGTACTCTTAGTCTCTGTGGGATAGGACACTCGGTACTCAGGTCTGCATACTGCGAACAATAGGTGCACTTGCCTACTACCAGATAACATTTGACTAAGTCAAAACTTGTGATTCTCCATGTAGGAATTGATAGTGAGTTTCAATTAGAGGACTCAAATATCACCACTGCATGAAAGCTACTTGTGATATTAATTCATGAAGTGCTTTCAAGCGGGCCAGTCCAATACATGTTCCCTAATATGTATCTATGTTTTAAGTGATATCCAATATCCATAACTAGTAAACCACGATTATCTACTTAGCAACATACTAATCTTTATTTATTATCACTCTCATGATAATAACTTATTAGGAACATTTAGAATAGTATTCTTTTTACCTTAAGATTTTACTATCAAGTCAACTCGATGACATAAGGAAGAATAAACTACTCATGGAGATTTTATCTTCATAAAATATATAAAAATATTTCATAGATATGAAATAAAATGTCTCTTTATTAAATAATAAATCAAATGACAATGTACATAAATGATTGGACTAGGGCACCAAAACTAACACATAATAAACAAAAGATATCAACAACATATATACAATATTCAAACAACATATAAATAAGGCACCTTAAATTTGCAAGTATAGAAAAATATCAACAACATACCAACAACATATAAATATCAATAACATATCAACAATACATAAACAAGATGCAAGTGAATTTAAAAAGTTGCACTATAAATTTGAAAAGTAACACACATACGGAAGAAATATTAGAAAGTATATTGATAATATGCACAACATGTCCATGCAGAATAAATATTGCAAAGTTTTATTGGTGTACCGCATAATTACTAATTTTAAAATTTTTGTTTAAGATTTTTAAATTGGGCCATGTGGAGTTGTAATTTCTATATCTGGGTGACATGTATATGTATTTGGCCCAAAAAAAGAACTTACAACTATAGCCCTAATAATATTGTTATACTTTTGATCAAAAAAGAAATAATATCCTTATCCTCTAAGATTAAAATAACTTTCCCGTACTCTACAGTTAAAATAGCTTACAATTACAGTCTCAATCTACTAATATTGATGCCACATTCCAATTTGTTAGAAAAAGCGCTCATGACGGGGGAACCGAACTAAGTCGGTCAAGGTATGAACCAAGATCGTGGACCGAGTCAATTGGAAAGCCCAATTGAATGAATGAATGAATGAATGAATGAATGAGTGGGCTTCTCATATGTTGCAGAGGGCCTAAACAACATTGCTACATAAAGTGTTATCTAAACCCATTTAGTGTTAAAACATTCAATATCTACTTATAGACTTTCTAAAAACATTACAGAAAGAATATTCTCTCTACAGAGAGAGAAGGGAGGCCGACAGCTTCCATGAATAGGAGAATATTCCATCTTCTTCTTCCTCACTGGGTATCCTGCAGAGATCGAGTGTAGCGTCTAGATTGTAAACTAGTCTAACACTCTCATCGTTAATATGATTGTGGTTTGGTCATGAGACTGGCATGCATTCGATCATATTATGTTTATTGTTCCACTGTTCAATTCCTTTGCGTATCGAGATTAGTAACTCGAACCAATCTTTATATTGCTCGTTGGTTAGACCAATATAGGAATCTGCACAATTTAAAAAAAAATTATAAGTAATTTAAATATTATTTTATTAGAAATGTTCAAAGACTTAAATATTTTAAGTATTTAAGTTTTGAGTGTAACATCGTATGTTAAAATTCTCTTACTTTTACAAACCCAAAGTCCAAGTTACATATTTTCTAATTAACTACCTTAGAATTTGTGATACAAAACAACTACGACTCAAGGTCTATTTATAGGGGAGAGACCCCTTGTATATCCTACACCTAAGCGATGTGGAAGAAACGTCTTTACAAATTTCTCTCCTAATTGATATGGGATTTGGAGAGTTATTCTAACTAGGGTGTAATCGAGTCGAGCCGACCTGAGCTTTGGAGTATTCAAACTCAGTTCGACTAAAATTTTTTGAGCTCAAGGAAGAAATCTTGTTCAAGCTCGGCTCATTACAAGGCTCGGGGGCTTTTCGACCTCGGCTCAACAAAAACTCAAATAAAATTGTAAAAGAGATTGCAAATTCAAATTGGACAAAAGCTCTAAAAAATACATTTAAGTTTAGATTTGTTCAATAAAATCATATTAAGCATGTAGTTGAACAAAAAACTATTAGAAGTTTCAATTTATTTCACAAATTCAACATAATATTAGATCTTATGCAAGCATGCCTGTACTTTATAGGCATAGTCGATTAGTGCAAGCTTAATTTTTTTTTTCATAATTTAGTTTAAAACATATATAAACATATACACATTTATATATACATATACACATGTATATATAGAAACGAGCCTACAAACGAATTTTTTTACGAGCATTGTTTATGAACACGTAAACGAGTCTGGTTACGAGCTTTTTGAGCTGAGTTTTTTGGTGTTCAAACTCGGCTCGTTTATTGATTCGAGCTTAAAATCTTTCAAACTCAACTCGTTTATTAACGAGCCGAGTCATGAACGAGCTTTTATCAAACTGAACGCCGAATAGCTCACGAGTAGCTCGACTCATTTGTAACCCTAATTCCAACAAGTATGATAAAGGAAATACATAGTAGTCCCTCAAATTTACACTAGTTAATTATTCCATATTGATTCATTTTCGATCTTTTTCTAAGAGAACTTTTGTTACTTAATTAAATTACAATGATAAATCTTTTGAGTGCAGACCATATAGACTCTCATCCATTTTGACAATCTGAGCCTAACTCCATTTGGGTTTAGTCACAGTTATAGTTCACATTCCTTTCCGCAAGTATTTTTAATGGGGACCATATGCAAATTCAGTCTATCTTACCAACTGAGCCATAATTTAAGGATTATAAAATTTATGGATTATAATACTAAAAATTTGAGTGCTTAAGGATTGAAGATTCGGATGAACATAAGAAAGCAAGCATATACATATAAGTCAATTAATTGTACAGTTGGATCGGAGCTCATTCACATAATGCCAAAGGCACAGCATTAATGGAGCAAATAGGGTTCTAGTTTGGAGAGCTTAGAAGGAATAGGATCTACTGAAGACTTTTCTCAAGGCTTTTAAGCTTAAAGAGCGAGCTTTCATTAGTTTGAAAGAATGTTTGGAGATTTTTGGCGGTGGGGATGTCTTTACACATATTTCTTCCATTTCACTGTTGTCTTGAGGATTCCAAAAGCCAGCTTCTTTTCTTTTGCTCTTCATAGCTGCTAACACATCGTATTTTTTGCAAATTCCCCACACTGTCACCTTCTGTTGATCATAATCCACGTTTACTGAGTAAATCCCTGACATATATACACATGATTTAGTTAGCTCAAATTTGTTCATTGTAATATTATCCTTTTGCTCTTAAAAAAAAATCGTTGCTATATATGAGAAAACATACCTCTTCTAAGATGGGCATTTACCATGTTATACCATTAATGTCTGAATTTTTACCAATTAGTTTATCTCAGGTGATTCGAGTTTGAGGACTTACTAGTTTTAGTCCGGATATCGTCCTGGGATACTATGAATTTATTTTTATTTTTTTATAAATATTTAAGATTATAATAAAAGTTGTCTCAAAGTAAAAAAATATAAAAACATAAAATTAATACTAAAGTTCTTATAAGATTTGCTTTCATATTTGTCTTCTTTTAATGAAAAGTGAATATTAACCAAGAAATTGAATATCTTAATAGAAAATGACACACGTTATTCAATTAGAATGTCACGTGTCAAAATTGTAAGATGTCAAATGTCATTTTTTTATAGAATTTTATTCTGCTTTTATATAATATATAGATAATTTTTGATATGGTACCATTATAATATGATATGATTGATACGAGTTTTATTTTTCTTGTGTTTATATTACTTGTAATAATGTATATATAATATTAAATGATATAACACTATTATAACACATCAATACAAATTACAACTCCATAGTGTAAATTTCTTTTAATAATAAAAGTAATTTTTGTTAATCACAATCAAATTATTAGAAAAACTAAGTCACATGCCTTGATCTAGTGGTAGACAAGATATACCTAGGAGTTAACTTTCCAAGTTCTATGCTCTTCATGGGTAAAAAAGGAGTTTGGATAAAATAAAAAATATCTCTCGTGAGGGTCCTATGTATTAAAAAGATTATTAGAAAACAAATTCTGAGGGGGGAACTAAACCCATATGTGTTATTGGGCCAGCAGAGTCATTGTTTTAGGCCGGGCCCTGTATGCATTTAATTCTGCATTTTTCTCATCTCTTTGCCAGTTAATTTTTCAAAAAGAATAAATGCAATATTTTAAAAATAAACGCACCTTTTTTTTTATAAAATACGCACCTATTTGTGCCACAAATTTACGTAAATTCCAATTTTTTTCATGTGTTGATTACATGAGTAATTAAATTCAATTAATATTAGTGAAAAAGGAGCAATTCATAAATGTGGGCATTGATCGATAGTCTTATAATTATGGAATTAAAGCAAAATGTGAGCTAAAAATACCTTCGAGATTAGATAAGGTCTTCTCTACTTTCTTCTGACAACCGTAGGAATAGAGAGGGACCATCATCTCCACGTATTGTGCCTCTACATTCTTGCACGCCAAAACTATTTGCATGTTCGCCATTTTCAACCCCTACAATTTTAACATCTAATCCTTCTTTCTCTCTCTTTTTTGTTTCCCCTTGTGAATTAGAGGTTAGTTGATCAACATCTAGAAAGCCCATATATATAGAGTAGCATCTGTTTCTTCTTCTTCTTCTTTCTTTTCTTTTTTTAAAATATGGATACGGATAATGTAATATTCTTGCCTAGGGCTTATTAATAGTTAGTGGATGTCTCTTTATTTTTCCGGGTTTCTGTTTATTGTTGCTTTGTAGCATGCTTTTCATTATCTTGATACACATAGGATTCAAGAAAGTTAATTTTAGTGGGTTTTAAGAAAATTCTTCTTGAGTTTTTGTAGGCATTAGGAGTATGACGAGGATAAGAGTAAAGATGGGTCATCAGTCACTGTTTTGTTATCAAAAGTTCATTGCATATCTTTGTTTCTTTCTTTTTTTTCCCCCTCTTTTAATCTTTGATGTGTGCATGGATGTTTTGAATTGAGACTGTCAATAATTTGGCACGGCACCCGTGTGGGTTGTAATACCTTAATTATATCGGAAACTATTAAAGAAGAGTTTTGCCTTTTGTTGTGATGTGAAGTTGGAACTTGAAACACCTCTACCTTAGCAAAAGCTTAAGTTAAAAGGCAGTCTTGTAGTAATTGTTTTATTATCAAGTTTGTTGGTTTCGAAAGTGGAGGAGGGAACTACCATTTGCTCTCTTATTATGGGTTATAGCGCCATGCACGTGCATGCATTGTTTCCTTCTCATCCGTAGTTACTCCTTTCATGTTTTCGTATTGGAATGTCAACTTGTTTTTCATCGAAATGCATGCGTTTTTCAATTTACCCTAGATTAATATTTATCTAATTTTTTATTTGCTTTAGAGATTTCTCAAGCTTGTGTATAAACAATTTTTTAACACTGAAAATACTTTTGTATATATGTTCAAAAATTCAAACACTCTCTATATAAAAAGAAATTCTCCATTAATAGACTTTATCATTTCAATATAAAATTAAAAGTCTATTCATGACTCTCCATATGTAGCGACACAGTGACTGCTACTCTTTATTATAATCTTTTTGTATATTAACTACATGGTCTTGCACTTTTTTATATTAATTAATTTTTTCAAAAGAAAAAGAAGATAAGAGGTAGAGTAAGCCTACCACAACTATCAACAAATTAAGGTGTGGCGGATCAAAGTTTTTTTTTTTTCCTTTAACTGAAGCCAATAAAAGTATCTTTGTATTGCTTTGTTTGCGGCAAAATAAGTCAAAAAGGTCAGTTTGAAACTCTTTATCGTTGCAAAGTTTGCATCATTTGCTAGAGCTCTTGTATCACACTCTTTATCCTTTCATTTTATTTATTTTTTAAAAAAAAGTTAGAGGTAAATTAAAGTTCAAAATAATTTTTATCTTTTTTCTTATATATCCGACATCCAACTGTAAACATTAGTTGATTACCATCAGACTCACTCCGTAAGAGCTATTCCTTTCATTTTATTAATTCAAATATTATGATATAAGCCATATGCCAAGCTTTTTTTTTGGATAATTGATTAATTTAATTTTGTTCGCTGTTTGATCATGTGGCTTATAGTCTTTTGCTGTTTCTTCTAACTTAAACATGTTAAATAGAAATTTATTATCAAAATGAATTCAGTATGATAATTAAATAAAATAATCATATACGTTTGAAACTTGGAGATCTCTCATTGGACCCCCACTAAGTTACACTCATCTCGGATATTCCTTCTCAAAATATTAAAAATATATGTACATACATTTTTTGAGCTGCTGGTGTAGTATATTTATTATTAAGCTCTTCTTTTTCACTAAGATTTAATCCTAACCATTTTGTTCCCCACTTCGGATGAGTTTCCAATTTGGAACGCTAGAATCCTATCCTTATCACTCGGACTAGACTACAAACTCTCCAACCTTTTAGGCGCACAGATCCTAAATTATTGAATTGACAACAAGTTATTAGTAAGTAATTCAATTGGCGAATGGAGTTGGTGGGCATAGACATGTAAATTTTGAACTAAAACTGACAAATCGAACTGAAATTGTATCGGTCAAAATCGGTCAAAATTGGAATCGAACCGAAAACGAAACTGGCAGACCAAAATCGGACGGTTACGGTTTAGGTTCTGGTTCTAAACCTGCCGGTTGAACCGATAGTTCGAACCGCCATTTCGCTTATTTTTTTCAACCTTATAAATACCCCTACCCTATTTCTACCAATTTCACGCTATTTTTTCTCTCTCAAAAATTTATTTTACTCTAAATTGCTCTTATTAATTATTTATATATTTTATTATTGTAATTACGTTTTCTATATTTCTCAAAATTATTTTTTGCAATTACATTTTTTAAATTCCTTCTACTTTTTTACTATAGTTTAATTTAGTTATTTTGTTATTTTATTACATTTAATAAAATTTAATGAGTTTTTTTAATTTTGTTTAAATTTATGTGATGTAATTACTAGTAGAATAATTAATTTGTTTGAAAATTATTAAAAAAATCTTTGGAATACAATGTATTATTGGTACTATAATTAATTATTGAATATAATAAAATTTACAAACAAGAAAAAAATTGACGAGATAAAATAGCGGATTAAAAATAAAAATTTAAAAAAAACGGAACCGAACCGAAACTGAAAAAAAAAACAAAAAAAAAAGAAACCGAATCGGAACCGGAACCGGAACTGGCGGTTTAATTGGTCAAAACCGAAACCTAAACCAATTAAAATCGAAACCGAAACCAAATTGAAACAAAACCGGACCAAACCGTGGGAACCATGGTTTGATTCTGGTTCCTCCATTCAATAAATCAGAACCGTCGGTTTCTGAACCGAAACCAGTGGTTCCTAAACCGACAACAAGCCTAGGTGGGCGGAAGGTATCCGATGTGCGGTTGTTAAGGCATCAAAAGAATCGGAAAGAATTCTCTCAGCGCAAGATAAGCACCGTCTACTAATGTGCGCTGGTTACCTGAAAGTCGATCCAAACCCTAGCCTTTAGCGTTCCGATCGGCGCCTCCTTCTTGGGATTGGTTCACTCGATGGGCAAAGAAGGGATTGGTGGTTTGGGCGTGACTCTTCTGGCTTGATTACCTATTCTCTTTTGTGTAATTTCTGTAAGTTGTGGTGAGCTATAGGTTTCTTCATGGCACTGATTCGTTGGTCTCGATATGAAGAAGAAATCGTGTAGGAAGCTGACTTCTCTTGCACAGGAAGTACATGAAGCTCTACCGGTTCCAGCAGCTACGATTGGGTCTGAATCGGATGATGGAATTGCAGAGGTGGGGTCTAGTATGATGGAGTTCAGTGAGAAGGGTAAGTATAAACTTGAAAGTGGTGAAGAAGGTATTACTCTCGCTAGTGGAACTAAAAAGAAGGGGATATTGAGTGAGGTTGAGCAGGAACAGTTGGATAAAGGGAGCCTGTTATGCTACAATCCTAAGATCAGGGGCGACCTAAATGGGTTGAGTTATTTGATGAAATATGGATAAAGCTAAGGGGTGTGCATTACATTTTGTGCACCAAGTGTGAGCAATGGAATGAGAGTGGCTCGTTTTACTTCTGCAGAGGTCAGTCAGGAAACTGAACATTGGCAATTTGATGTGGTTGGTAGTGTCTTTGGTATGGTATCCTGGTTCTCTTTGATTGAATCTTTTGCACTAAATCGATGGAAATCAATAGGCTTGGAAGTTATCCATCTAGTAAAGGAAAATGTGTTTGTGTTCAAATTTAGGAGTAATGAGGCAAAGCTTGCTGCATTGAGTGGTGGCCCATACACTTTCGATCAACGTCCTTTATTATTGAAGGAATGGGCGGCTTTCATGAAAATGGATGTGTGTGATGTGCAAAAACTACCAATTTCGATTCAACTCCCACTCCTCCCTTGGGAACTTTGGAATTCGGAGATTTTAAGTTGCATTGGAAGTTTGCTTGGGGTTCCACTGTTTACTGATCATTGCAGTATGCAGTAGGAGAAATTGGGGTTTGCAAGAATGTTGGTAGAGATGGAATAACTGGCTCTTTTCCTAAGTCTGTGATCTTGGAAAATGAGAAGGGTACTACTCAATTAACGCAAAAAGTAGTTTATGAATGGAAACATATGATGTGTGCAGTTTGTAAAGGTCATGGTCATCTTCAAGAGGCTTGCCCTAATATCATAAAGAAATTCAAACAGGGTTGGAAACGTAAAGATTCAGAATCAGTGGGTAAGAAGGAGGATCCTATAAAGGGATAAGGCGTCACAGATAAAAAGTTGGAGGATGGTGCAGAATGCTCCAAAGATGTTGTGGCAGGAAGGGGTCAGAAGACAAAATCAATCCTAGGAGCACTGGTGTTGCCTTACATTCTATACAGGTGGAGGAGGTGTCTACACCAGTTATATCACACGGCTCTTCTCAATGGGTGGATGTAGTGTCTAGTGGGGATAGTAAACCTAAAAAGCATAAAGAAGTGGGGCAGCCAATTGTTAGTACCAAAGGGGCCTCGTAGGTTTTGGGAACACATCTGTACGAGCGTTTTGATGGGAGTGAAGGTGTGGGAGAACCCCCGGATAGGGGTCAATGATTTGTACTTGGAATATACGGGGGTTGAACGACCCTCGAAAGCAAACTGAGGTGAGGGGTTTGCTTGCTAAGTTCCATATAGGGGATATGGGTATTTTGGAGACGAGAGTTAAGAAGGATAATAGTTCAAAGTTGTTGGATGGTATTGGTTTAAGGCATTGGGGTGTGCTACACAATTATGAGTTTGTGGAGTTAGGTAGGATATGGGTATTATATAATCCTAATATTTGTGGAGTTGATTTGATTACTGCTTCTGCTCAAGTGATGCGCTGTTGCATTGAGTTTGACGGCCAGACACTGTGGTGGAGTGTGGTCTATGGTTATAATACTGCAAATGAGATGGGTAAGCTATGTCAGACCCTACAGGCTTTGGGTGGAGGCATAAATGAGCCTTGGATTGTTCAAGGGGATTTCAATGTTATCCTAGGTGAGAGGGATAGGTGTGGGGTGGGGAGTTGGATGTGGGTTCTTGTGAGGATTTTCAGGAATGCATAAATGATTGTCAGTTACTTGAATTAAAGATGTCAGGTTGCCTTTATACGTGGACAAACAATCAACAAGTGAATTCCTTATTTGGAGGAGAATTGGCAAAGTGTTGTCTACCCTGCAATTGCTAGAAGATATGAACATGGCAGAATGTTCAGTTATACCATCGGGAATTTCAGATCACTCTCCACTTTTGGTCAGTTTAAAAGCTGGAGTTGCACATAAAAAGAGGGTGTTTCGCTTCTTTAATATGTGGACTTCTCATCCGGAATTTTTTTCAATTGTTGGCAATGTCTGGAATATGCAGATTGCAGGGAGTCTGCAATATTGTGTTTGGAAAAAGATAATGGTATTGAAGAAGGAATTGGCGAATCTTAATAGGCGTGCATTTAGTACTATCTCTGTTAGAGTGGAAGAATGCAAACAGATGTTGGACGGGTTACAACAAGCTTTGCAAATGGATCCCTTCAATGATATCTTAATTGAAGAAGAGCGAGCTGTTTTGAACGAGTATAAGAGGTTACTGACTTCTGAAGAGTCTTTCTACAAGCAAAAGGCAAGGGAGTCCTGGATAAGACTTGGGATAGTAACACTAAGTATTTTCATAGTCTCATGAAGGTACGCCAAGCCAGAAATCAAATTGTTTCTTTATGCCTCGATGACGGCTCATGTATTACTAATATGCAGCAAATTACTGATGCCATGGTTGGTTTTTATAAGAATTTATTGGGCTCGACTGTGGATGATAGAGTCCACGCTGTCCCCTCGATTCTGCAGGCGGGTTCAATGTTATCTGATGAGGATAAGGATTGGCTATGTCGGGAAATTTTGCGCAAGAAGTTAAGGATGCACTGTGGGACATTGGAGATTCAAAAGCTCTTGGTTTGGATGCATTCAATAGTTTCTTCTTTAAGGAAAATTGGCCTATTATTGGTGAAGAGGTAACTAATGTTGTCCTCCACTTCTTTAGAACAGCGAAGTTGTCGAAGCAGGTGAATGCCACAGTTTTAACAATTATTCCTAAAATGGCTACTCCAACAGGTTTAGTGGATTATCATCCTATAGCTTGTTGTACAGTGTTGTATAAAGTGATTACCAAGATTTTATCAGCCCGACTTTGTCACGTACTGCCAAAATTAATTCATAAAAATCAATCAGCTTTTGTATCTGGTAGGAATATTTTTGACAATGTCCTCCTTGCTCATGAGTTGGTTCGAAATTATCATAGGGCGGCTAGCAAACTAGCTTGTGCACTCAAAGTGGATATTAGGAAAGCTTATGACTTTGTGGACTGGGATTTTCTGGAAGAAGTACTCCTCGGACTATGGTTTCTCAGTAAGATCATTAATCTAATTATGGTTTGTGCACTCAAAGTTGTCGGATCCTATTGATGAGGTGACTGCTCTAGCATGGGATGAGGTTAAAAAACTCAAAATTGTGGTGGGGCAAGAAGATGAAGTTCAATGGACAGTTGCGGCAAATGGGAAATTTTCAATTCAGAGTGTTATCACGTTCTTGAGAGGAAGGGGTGGGAAGGTTTCTTGGGCCAAAATTCTTTGGGAAAAAAATAATATACCCCGACATAGCTTCATAACATGGCTGGCCATCCTGAAAAGGCTTGCTGTTAAAAAAAAACTAGTACAATGGGGCCTTGTGAGTGATGGCAATTGCGTTTTCTGTGGGCAGCAAGAGGAGAGCATTGAACATTTATTTTTTGAGTGCATTTTCTGCTATGACATTTGGA
>CAODLS010358339.1:0-16829 GCA_948243855.1 Flueggea neowawraea
AAAAAAAAGATATTTTTTTATTAATATGAATTCAATGTATAAAATCAATAAATCGAAGTACAAGAAAATCATTAATGTGTTAAAAACTCAATCTACTCCCTCGTACAACAACTAATAGACAATGGCTTTGTAAAGAAGATCTCATGTAGATAATTCGAGCATTTCTCCTACATCACCTTCTAAATAAGCAAACCAATTGAGGATATGGAGTTCTAAATAGGCCACAATAAAGAGTAGACTCGTTAAAAATGTCAAGCAAACAACAAAGGTTGTCGATAAAAATTGGATAATCACCAAGATGTTACAATAAAAATATTTGATAACTAGAAAAAACCTGAAAAATAAAAATTCAGATGTCATTGTCTTAAAACACATTGAAAACATTTAGAAGATGGGTACTCTAATACTGTAGACACAATATGAGTGGGGGAAAAAAGTTTTCATATGACGAGTGAATTCGAGGTGTACAATTAACATTAGTTTCGAAATGTATTAGTTTTTCTTTTGGCTACATTGAAGAAAACCCACCCTCAATAGCAGAGGAACATGCCAGATGTTTGGAACATCATGGATATTGAGAATATTAGCAGCCTGGAAAGACCAAAAAGAGAGATGTAAATCCCCAAACTGTTTTGGAACATCATGGCTATTGAGAACATCATCAGTTTAAAAAAAAAATGCAACTATCCACACTTCAGAAAAAAATATTCCCTGATGAGCAACTGAAATTCCCATTCATTATTCTATGTTTTAATTGATACCAAAGATGGACTGAAACACAATTTAGTATTCTTTTACACCCAAGTACTGGTAATGATGATCAAGGTAGCAAGAGGTTCAATGTTAAGTTTTAACAACTAGAAAAATAAAACAAAGACATTGGAGCACTCAACAAATATTTCAAAAATGGAAAAGGGGGAACTTGATGCTCTCCTCGTGAACCATCAAAAAGTATTCCAAGCCTTTGCTGTAGATTTCTTAGCCTTTCTTCCTTAAACAAATTAAGAGGACAAAAAATCGTAAATCCGTAGTAGTGACAAGCAACATTGATAATCTAATGCAGTTAACAATGACCAAAACATGAAATAAATAGACTTGAAGTCGCAAAGTCAGGACTCTATGCCTACACAATGATAATGCAATCGCTTATATGCACATAAATGATGATAAAGTAAGTGTAAGTGAAAGAGGCCGTAGGGAAAAAAACGATTTTCCAGAATGCAAAAAAAGAGCATGTGACTATTCCATAACACAAACAAGAGACGAGCAAATAATATTCACTTTCATGAATGCATTTGTTTCATTTGATGAAAGACGCTTAAATGAGCAAATATCATAAATACTTTTGGTATTCTAAACTTTGTAGTATATATGGACTCATAAACTATACCTGTAAGTGACTAAGAGAAGGTCGAAGAAGCTTCCTATTGAATCCGTTCTGATCAGCAGAAGAAGAGGCAAAAGCCGTCCAATGAGGGATCCTGAACCTAAAACAATATTAGCTAAAAAAACAAGATGGAATTGTCAGCCATCCAAGCTGCATAAGTGTTGCTAATTGATATGATCAAGAAGTTCATCAAAGACTTAGGAAAAAAAGAAAAAAGAAAAAGTAAAATCTGAGAAGCTATTCCTACTAGAGTAGAAACTGCCTATTATGTCTGCCAATCTCATTAATTTTTACTCAACTTTAAGTGATTCCCTGCATATTTTTAAACGTATGGGACAGATTCTGAGCAACAACAGACAATAAACGAAAGGATCATGCAAAACCAAGACTATATATAAATTATTATCGCTCTTCCACTGCTGCCAGAATCTGAAATGGCTGATGTTAGCCTGCATCCGTTATTTACAGTTGGAACATCAAGGATTTTAGATGGATTCACGTGGCATCACTCCAACTATATGCAGGAACTTTTCTAATTCCCGCCACAGCCATTGCTTTCCTAGCATCTGCGGCAAGCCGCCATTTCTCTGCTTCTGCATTAATGTTAGACAGAACCACATATCGTCTGCTGTGATAAGGTTGCATTTCAAGTAACTTCTTCCCAACTTCATTCCCAAGCTCAATATCTCCATGAATTTTACAAGTACCCAACAGTGCACCTAAAACAGAAGCATCAGGCTCAAAGGGCATATTCCTCACAAAATCACTTGCTTCTCTTAATAAACCTGCTTTGCCCAAAAGATCAACCATACATCCATAATGCTCCATTATTGGTGCCACCCCAAACTCATTCATTGATTGAAACAACTCAAAGCCAAGCTCTAGAAGCCTAGCACGAGCACAAGCTGTAAGCAAGGCAATGAAAGTTACATCATTTGGACAAAAACCTTCATCTTTCATCTTGTCAAACATGTCTAAAGCTTCCTTCTCCTGACCATTATTAGCCAGTGAAGAAACCAACGCATTCCAAGTGCAAACCTTTTTAAGCACCATTTGGTTAAAAACCTTCATAGCATTACTAAAGCAACCTACTTTCCCGTAAAGATCAATTAAAGCTGTGCCGACGAAGACACTCAAAATGGCCTCATTCCTCACAATGCATCCGTGTATTTGCTTTCCTAGGCGGAGAGCTCCATGTCTGTTTAAATTAGCACATGAACATAAAACAGTAACATAAGATGCTCCATTAGGCTTAACAAAACCACTTTTCACATCTTCATGCACCATCATTTCTCTAAATAATCCAATTGCCTCACTGAAAAGCCCATTCATCGAAAACCCATTAATGACGCTAGTCCAAGAGATGACATCTCTCTTAGGCATGCTTTTAAACAGCAAACAAACAGATCACATGTCGCTATTTTTTCGCATAAGCATCTATCATCGCATTGTATTCAACAATATCAGGATCAATAATTTCATCAAACTTCCGGTGCGCATTAGACAACTGAGGCATTTGTGCATAAAAACAAAGCAATGAAGTTTGCACAAATGGGTCAAAAAGAACACCACGTTTGATTATCTGTGCGTGAAGTGAAGATCCTTTAAGTGGACATGAGAGTGTGGATGCTTTGACGATGGGAGGGAAGGTGTGGGAATTGGGTAGGGTGTTGTTGGCGAGCATTAGAGTGAAGAGGCGGAGAGACTTGCAGTAAAACCGAAGTCGCTGAACCGAACGAACATTCTGCCCAAAATTGAGGTGGGCTCTTATTAGAGTATTGTAGAAAAGAGTGGTTTTCCATTTCGAGTGCTGTTTTTGGCGATTTGGGTTGTGGAGGAGGTAGCCTTTCATTATTAAGAGAGCCTGGATTTGGTAGACTTGGTTTTTATGTTTGATGAAATATTGGAGAAGTTGGAGGAGAGCTTCTTCAGTCTTCGACAACATTCAAACCCACCCTTCCTCGATACAAAAAGCAATTAGAGACAAAAGCAAATATTATAAATGATAGTGTCAGAACAGAAACAATTGGATAAAACTACTAAAAGCAAATAGGCATACTCTCGAACAGAGGGTCTTAAACTCTGGCTTGAGTGGGGAAATTTTGATAAAATGATTTTCTTAAGCTTATTCCACAATCCGGCAGTCTTGAAAAAACACTACAATTTCACTAACCTCATGCAAACCAAATGTCTGGATGACAAATCAAGCAATTTCTGCAGCTACGGATTAGCTACGGAATTGAGACCATAGTTATTTGCTCCGAGGAGACCTTTTAGCTACGCTTTTCACCTTCTCTATGACTATGATCCTGGAGCACAAGTAAATAATGAAACTTTCAAGTTATTGCAACTGATCCACTTATCAGATGGACAATTAGGTGAAGAATATTGAATGTTAAATTATTCAAAAATTTGGGATTGGATGAAGCAGAAACGACGGAATTGAAGAGAGAGAGAGAGAGAGAGAGAGGGCGGCGCGACGCAAGCCGTGGAACTCGAAGCCGAAATCGACAGACCGAAGCACGGAGAGGCAAAAACGGATTCGTCAAGCTTGAACCTGCCAGAGATGGAGACGAGAGAGGGAAACAGAACTGGAGAGAGAAAAAGATCGGCGTTTTGATGGAAGAAGAAGAAGAACGAATGGGTCTGTGAATGGTTTAGGTTTTGTGGTCTGGTTTGTGATTTGGTTAGGTTGTGGTTTGGATTAGAGAGAGTGTGTGATTTTGGCTTAAGTTAGGTTATGTTTTTGGGTTAGAGGCATAGTAGTTTGCTTTGTTTCAATTTAAATTGGAGGGTAATTTTTGTTTATGTAAAAAAATTAACGGAATTAAGAACGAAAAATCGAATCATTTATTTTAGAATTAGAAGTGATTAAGAGAACAAATGGGTCAAAACTCCAAAATCATCATAAATTTGATACTTAAAAAAACATTTTTTAAAAACATTTAAAAAAAAATCATTACTTACATCTTCTTGTGAACTTCGACTTGCTTTTTCTTTTCGTTCATACTCGTGTCTAATCTTTTTCTTCTCAGCCTCTCCGGTTAGAAGCTTCTTGATATTAAATTCCTTAAAAAAACAAATCGATTAACAATTCCACGACATGGACATCAAAATTAGTTAGAGAAAGAGAGATATTTCTTCGGCAGAGACGGAGATCTCGTTGGCCTTCTCTTGGGCCTCCTGCTTGATCAACATGATCTGAGATGAATTCGTGACAAGGGAAAGAGATGAGATTATTGTGTCAATTTTTTTCCTTCTCACAAATTAAGATTTTGTGACATGACTACCTTGAGAAGTGAGAGTGTTGATGATGAAGAAAAAAAAGCACTGGAAGAGCTTGTAAAAGAGCATAGAGATGCCAAAGAAGCGTATGTGCTAGAACAACAGATTATGGATCTTTGCGTGAAATAGAGATCTACAGGAGAGACAAAGATGATTTGGAGATGCAAATGGAGCAGCTTGTGCTTGACTATGAGATATTGAAGCAGGAGAACCATGACATGTCATATAAATTAGAACAAAGCCAGCTACAAGAACAGTTAAACATGTAGTATGAATGCTCCTCTTCATTCGCCAACATAAATGAACAAGAGTCCCGTATTCAAAGCCTGGAGACCGAACTCAATAAGCAATCAAAAGAATACTCTGTCTTGTTAGCCATAATAAGTGAACTAGAAACCCATGTTTAGAGCTTGGAAAATGAGCTGAAGACACAGTCAAAGGAACACGGTCATTCTTTAGCCACTATTAATTCACTTGTAACCTAGATTCAGAGCTTGAAAAAGAAACTGAAGAAGGAATCAAAGGATACTCTGATTCTTTGGTCACCATATATGAACTCAAATCTCAGATTCAGAACTTGGAGAATGAGCTGAAGAATCGGTTAGAAGGATCTTATGATTCTTTAGCCGCCAGAAGTCAACTTGAAAACCATATCCTTATTTTTTTTTCCCTACTGCTGCGTGAACAGATGAGTTGTCACCCGAAAGCATGCCATGTGGACTCCAATTGCTGAGTCGGATGTCTTCTGGTAAGTTGAGTGAAAAAGTTAGAACTTCAAGTACCACGGATGAAAAAAAGAATGTTTAAGTACATTAAAATATTTGAGGGCAAAATTTATGGCGATCTTGATGTTTGACTATATATCTTTTTCGATCTCTATACTTTAAAAATTTACTGCTCTGATCCATCCGTCGGTCACTGTTAGTCAAATATAACATGTCACATCAAAAAATTCGACGTGACACATGAGACCTATTAATTTTAAAAATATAATAACAAAAATACCCTTACGAACTAGATTTGAAACCCAACTATATTCTAAACCAAACAAAAAATTTAACCCAACCCTAGACATCTAACCACCCATTCATCTTTGTTACCTTTCTTATGAACTCGAAACTCACCACCACCAAAACTAACACCAAAATCAAAACCAAAAATTCTAACCCAACCGTAAACACCCAACCCAAACCACTCATTCCTTCTTCCTCGTCTCTCTCTCTTCCTCACACTCGTTCTTGTCTCTTTCTTCCTAACATTCCACAAGATAACCCACCACTGCAATAATTTCTATTTTGTTCATATCCTTCTCTCCATCTTATCTCCTCCAGCAAACTTGACCAATTTCACATCCTCATCCTCCATGTGCACCACACTTTCTTCACTCACATGCACCTTCAATGATCAAACCAATCCCACAAAACCCCATAAATGATCAAACCAATCCCAGCCAGAGACATAATCTTAAACATTGGAATCGGCAAGCACCACCAGTAGCGGCCCACCACCGTTCTCCACCAACAACAACGGACCATCACCAGCATCCAAAACAACCCCGCCGACCACCATCCACTCCGTCCAACAGCAACAACAACAGAGAAAATGATGAAGGGCCACTAGTGACAAACCACCAGTTCCATCCACCACGCACATCTCTCCATCACCCGTCGCCGCCCAAACCCAAACCGTCCATGAACCATAAAAACGGTGAGAATGTCGTCGACCATCTACAACAACAAAAACAAAGTTGTCCTCCACCAAAAACAACCATCACGTACCGCATCAACGAGAACTCCAACGCTAATTGCCACAATCAACAACAACAGGTTCAGAATCCACACCACCACCAACAACAATAGTATAACCACCATCAACCAAAAGTCGTCCACCACCCATCCACCCCAATAGAAAACATGACCAGCAATCGACCACCACCACCGGCAAGGGAAAAATCCTAGGAAGTCTTCCATCAACACATTGCTATTTTTTGTTCATACCCTTAAATGGGTTTCAAACACAACAGACATGTCTTAGGCTTTTTGGCTGAATTTCCTGACTCACAGGTCACCAATTCTCTCTCTTCCTCCCTCAATTCCTCCTGAATACGCCGTCGCCGCAGCCATTGCCGACAATTCACACGCCGAGGAGATCGTCGACACTGTTATGACGCTCTTCCTTGG
Organism: Flueggea neowawraea; assembly: GCA_948243855.1. NCBI lineage: Eukaryota > Viridiplantae > Streptophyta > Magnoliopsida > Malpighiales > Phyllanthaceae > Flueggea > Flueggea neowawraea. The sequence continues at coordinate 6,853 of CAODLS010358339.1, forward strand.
GTTGCTCCGCCGTAAGCATTTTCTCTCCTGCCTCGTCCTCTCGACTTTTGGGTAGCTTGGGTCAGTGCAACCATCATGTAGGGGCATGAGGAGGTGTATAGGTCTCGTTTTGGGGATTGTTGGTAGAGAGAGAGATGAGAATAGAGGGAGAGATTGACATAATGGTGGGGTGGGTAAAGAGAGTAAATATATTTTAAATTTTAGGATAAATTTATTTTTTTATTTTTTTTGTTAAATAAAATAAATAGAGTTAAGTAGGAGGTATTGAAGCGGCGAATATTCAAAATGTAGAGACTAAAAAGATATATAACTAAATTTCAAGAATCATGATAAATTTTACCCTTATTATTTTACAAAGTTTAAGTATCATGCATGAAATTAAATCAGTAGTTATGGGAGGGAATAATGTAATCAATAGGCTAATGTTAGCACCTACTAGGTGTCGTAGTGAATCTCTCTTGGTCACTACCGAGCAAAGTAATATTCTACAGTGAAGAGTATTTACTTGTATAATTACGTCCAATAAAAATACGTTATTACCGGTAGACGCCAACTATCCTTATTTGCTGACAAAAAAATTTAATCAATAGAAGAAAAAAAATTAAAAATCAGCTCCAGCTCACTGTCGCTCCTTCCGGTTCAATCAAAGCCCCCGCCCAGTTTGACTCTCTCTCTCTCTCTCTCTCAAAAACGAAACAAAATCCCTAAATTCGTTCTTTCTCCAAATTAGGGTTTCAAAACCTCCTCAAATTCTTTCCATATCTCAACAATGGAGAACCACACCAACAACACCAACAATGAAGACGTCAGCTCAAACGGGAGCATCGTATTGTTGGAGAATCTAAATAACGTCGCCAGTTGGGTCAGCGCCTCTGTGATCTCCGCCTTCTTCTCCTCCTTGGAGCGGTTCTCTTGCGTCAATGTTGCCACCACTGATCCCGACGATGATGAGTTCGAGGACGAGGCTAAAGATCGCCCTCTTACCCTCACTAATGACTCGCACCGAAACGACGGTGTATCTGACCTCCCCGTTTGATTGACTTTTCACTTTTTTGTGAAATCCCTAAGTTCTTTTCGTGTTGTTATAAAGAACGAAATGTAGTCATGTGATTATTACAATGACGTTGTTTCTATCATGGGAGAGCTTTGAAAAAGAATCACCTTTTTGTTTTCATAAAAATGGTTAGTTTGTGTATTTTTCCATGTTATGTGATCTACTGAAAAGTTTTTGTGGCGGATTTATTGGTTCGAACTCTTCTTGCCGTAAGTAAAGGATTTGGTCGATTTTCTCGATAATTTTAGTGATAAATGGTCTGAAAATAGTTGTTTTTGCATTTATATATTTTCTTACTAGTGGGAGCGAATGGCTTGTGTATGTAATTATTCTCTTACTATTTCTGATGTAATTGTTTGTATGAAATGTTATCGGATGCATGTTTATGTTGATCCGTTGAAGGGTTATGTGATCAAACTAGAGATTGTCTTTTGTTTGTTCCTCCTTGTGAGCATTCATGTTTGCTTGTATTAGTGACAACTAATGTGAGAGAGCATCGTACATCTGCTAATCTTTTTGTTTTAAACGTCTCATGGATATAGTTAATTCTTTCTATTTTTGATGTAAATGGTGATGTTTTGAACGCAAGCTCATTGTATACTTGGAGATGGTTGTTCATTTTCCCATCCATCTGACTTCATGTTTGCTGGTATTGGTGACAGCAAATGCGATGGAGCTCTGTCTTGTTGTGTACTGAAGTCTTTTTTTTTTGGCTCAGTTATAAAATAATAGATAGTGATGGTAGTCAGTAGTGAATTCCAGTGGCGTGGGCATTACCTTGCTTTTGTTGTTGTTTGTATGTTGGTAATTGCAAGGTAGGGAGACAAATATTTTGGAGTGGCAATCATAAATAAAATACTTTCTTTCGTTGCATCCTCTGGAAAACCTTGAGAGATGTTTTGTTTTTTCGCTGACATGAAATTATCTTGATAACTGTTGTTGGTTTTGTCGCTCTGGCATTTTCATCAGAGCTTGCATTCCATTTTATTTCCATGAATCCATGAAAGTGAGTTCTTGCTTTCTAAACAGCCATATTTTTTGGCCGTGAAAGGGTAAATGCGACAATGATAGAGAGAAGTCATGTGGCGGTAGTATTCCATTGGCAAAATGTGCAGGCATCTATAAATATGGTTGCTTCGTGAAGTTTTCTGCAATATGTTGTGTGCATATTGCAGTTAGTAGGATGTAATTTGCGGAGATTTGTTGCAGTGTACTATTTCCTTCTTTTGCAGATTGACTAGATCCATTCAATGGAAACAACCATGCGTACTACTGTTGGCAAATAGGCATGCTGTCATCGTATTTCTCAGCTTTGTCTTGCGAAATTACCAGGGAGAATTTTCTTAGGAGGTATGTTTTTCTTTAGGTGTGTAAATTACGGATGTCTAATTAGCAATTGCAACTTGAAGTATTGCATTTGTCTTCATTTAACACAACTGCATCATTACATGTATTTTACTCCTATACCCTTATGCTGCCCCTGTATATCATATACTATAGTTTCTTAGCATCACCGAACAAAATTGCTCCATGCATGTGATGATGTGAGCATGACGGTGCCAGTTTCCTGGAAAACTTGTACCCACTATCTTTACTCATCTTCATTTTCCCTCCAACAAAGCAGCATGGTGATGCAACGTCGGATTATGTACAATTTTGCTCTTGTCCCGTTCAAAATCCTTCGCTTTGGTTGAGTTCTGGTATGGCTTTGCATGGGAGAAGTAGCTTGCTGCTGCTGGGAAACTGACAATTCCATGAATTTGACTTGCTCCTCCCTTTGTTTCCCTTTACTGTCACTGCTTCTTGTGTCCTTGGTTGCTTCTTTATAAATAGTTCCCTTCACGTCGGAATCTTGAGGAGTAACTAGAAATGATTTAGTAGTTTGAATTCAGTGAATAACCTGTAGAAGTAGCCATAAGGGATTGAGAGTTACTGACTTAACATTTGCTTTTGCAGTCAACCTGGAAGCTGGTTCTGTCATCACTTCCCTGGTCTGTCATCCAGATTTCAAGGGTAATTGTCTCCTGCATGACCCAAAACAGTATTCTACTTCCAGGATTTATTGCCTAAAAGACAAAACGAATGCATTGCCTTGTGAACTTGTTTGCTTTTTGTGTTTTCCTCATTATAAAATTGTGAGATGGTTAGAATTATTATTTTACCATTAAAGAGTTAGTCTTTTTTCATTTCTGAAACTGTTTGCTGTTGTTTATAACGTTCTCAACTCATTATTTTATCTGACATCACAATGGTCAACTTCAGTTTACTTCGGTGTTTCTTTCAGAAGTGATGTCTATTTTTTTTTCTACTAAAATCATTTTCTTTGCTGTCATGAACTGGTTTGGGGGTGGGCCAATTGACCCCTTAAACCTATTACAAAAAAGAGTTTTGGGGTCACAATGGTTCCCACATTGGAAAGACTGTCCCATTCAAATTATTCTCTGGTTTAGATTTAGGGTTTATTAGCCTTACAAGCCTTTCTGGTATCGTCTTCACCATTCATTTTGATTAAACAGAAGCACTTATTTGGTTGATTTTGAGCAATTTTACTTGAATTCATTTTATAGATTGCTCTAATGATGACGGAAAATAATTGTAATGTCGTTCCAATTTCTCAAAAGCTCTAGAACTCGCTGTATGTGGAACTCGCTCTCTGAGGAGCATTGATTGCTATTTAATTTATTTAGATTTGAAAGTTTTAGTAATTGTTTGAAAATTTTATTCTATTTAGTAATTGTTTGAAAAATTTATTCTATTCTTTGGATTTGCTTGGTAGTTATCTTATGTTTCTCTTACAGAAGTTTCTGCATTTTCTGGCTTCTGTCTCTTACATTGACACTGACGCTACATTTTCTAGATTCTTGATAGATTTCCACGACTCTTGTCTCATATTGCACCATCACGAGTCTTATATCATGTTATTCGATTGGGATGTACTTCCGGTCGGCGACCGGTCGAACCAAACCGCAACTCAATTTCAGTGGGAATATTCAAGAGTAGGGCATAACTCGGTGCATCTGCTTTTTTGGTTCAAGTTCGGTTAGAAATCGATTTGAACCAAAACCCGATCCTGATTCATGCAACTATTTCCAACTTGCGATTTGATTTCAGTTCATAATTAACAATATATCCAACCCAAACTCGAAAACAATATCTTACACATCAGAATAATTGTTGGATTATAAATAAAAGATAAATCACGCGTTGTATAAATATAGGAAACGACTCCGTATCCAACCGAATTCCAATAAACAAACAAAACTTACTGTTGGTGAACATCAAGGTAACTTTGTGGGAGGGGAACCAGTCCTTGGTTTGGCTTTGGCATGATCCATCTTAGATTTAATAAACCAAGTTGTGTAAAGGAATTGCTTGTGTGGTCCTACGTGGTTGCAGATTAGTCTAAGTTTCTGCCTCTCCCTCATCCATCTCAACACTATCTTCATATGACTTTTGCCCTTCAATCCTCTCAATCCAACTTCCTGAAAAATTTATCCAAACATGTTAGATTAACATATAATGTGATCACTGATTAGTGAGACAAGAATATCTTAGGGATGCTTGAAATAAACAAAATAACAACTCTCACAAGGAGTGTCTTTTTTATACTACATAATCTACTCAATTTACCAAATCTGCAATCGGTCATTCTCAATGTACCACAAAAGAAAACATCGTTAAGAATTGTTGAAAAGATTGAACGCGTACCTTTAATCTGTCCCAAGTTTCGGAAACAGTGAGAGGACCATGCTCTTTGACAATGTCAAAGATTGCTCTTGTTATAGTTTGTGTCTGTTCAGGCGGTGAGTTGAGCTCTATTGGCTTCATTTTTGGTTTTGGCTTAGTCGAAAAATACCTAACTGCAGCCCGAAACATGTTTTGCCTTCTCTTTTCCAAATCAGAATTGCTATCCAAAATTATCTGGTGATTCAATTGCAGCTTGTGACAAAACAATGATACGGTGGCAAATGAAATTGAATCAAAGATCAAGCATCTTTCGGTGCCAGTCAGCAGTGAAGGCTACAAACTCTCTGTGAGCAAACCGAATTATGTGTGAACAATTTCCCACAAGCAACAAAAGGTACTTTTTAAGTCTCTCATAGAAAGTAAATCTAAGTATGTAACTTTTTTTGGCATAATTGTAAACCTAGCTAGAAGATTGATCACAGTTCAAAAAAGAAAAGCTAGAAGATTGACCAAGTTGGTTCTGATGGGTTACTCATTAAACAGCTGGTCAATAAACCCATCATAATGAATACTAATAACAACTACCAAAAACTTCCCGTCAAAATTATAGTTCCAAATCCTGGTTGCAATGCAAAGGTAGCAAATTTCAGAATCTCAAACTACAAAAGATAATTTCTTTCATCGGCACGAAAGAACTTATTATATGAAGTACTTTACCATGTTTTTCAAAGCCTTGTTACTCTGCAATTGATTAAAGAAATTACATATGCCACTCTATACTGAGAGAAAACTTGACAGCTCACAACAGACCTTTTACCTGTTAAAGCAAGAATCATTTGCTTGTTTCATTCATCTCCTTGTTCCTTTCCCTCCATTCCTGCAACTTTAAAAATCAGTCCATCATTCAAATCCCAAAAAAAAAAAGCTCCTTCCTGGAGACAGGCTCGTCAAGAATAAAATTTTGGAAACCGTGAATTAAAGCAACTTCTTTAGTTCACAATTTCATCAATAAACAACGATTACGTAAACAATTGGTTTCGGCCGGTTCAATAATGACCTTTTGTATTAACTTAAAGAGCTTGGCGAAACGAGACTAACAGTGGTGGTCTTGCGCCGATTGGTTGCTCCGTTTGTCGGGAAATGGCGAAAAACCTCAGAATTTCCCCTCAATTCCTCCGGTTTCTGGCGACCCCACGACCGGCCACCCGTCTGAAATGAAAGATGAAGTAGTGAATATTAATGGGCTTGTGGCGGTTTTAAGAAATTGTTGATGGATCGATGAAAACAAGGTTCTGCCCCCTAATTTACCACACTTTTTTTTTGCCGAACCCATAACTTGCCCCCATAAACTTTTTTTTTCACCTATTAATCGCAAGAACTTTGGAAAATTGACAGATGAAAATCATGTCCTAACGGAGTTAAATGAATATGACGTGGCATATGTTTTATTCGACTCAAACCGACAAGCAAACCATTTACCCAACCTAACCCAAACTAAAACTGACCCAACCATTCATCCAATACCACCATCATCAATGCAAATCATATAAGCTCATCTCTCTCTAATTTCAACAAACAAAATCAACAACATTTTCATTTCTTCTCACGTTTCCGACTTCTTGAAGGTGTCACTGCCAAAAATCATGAATATATCATCATCGTGCAATTCCTCCACAGACCCTGTAGTCCCCACCACACAATTACTCACCTTTCTTGAACGTGTCCAAGAAACAGCACTTGAAACATTTGGACCCAAAAACTTTGACCCTAAACTTTACGTTGACTTGCCATTGAGGTTTAATCTTTCTGTTACGGAGAAGGCCTTTGATGGTCTTCCAAGGAGTGAGAATGGGTCTGTTTCAATTAAGGATTTGGAGGTGTTCAAAGCAGAGTTCTTTGAGGGTGCATGGGATGATATGGTGTACCATCAACCAGAGGATTTTGTTGATGAGCCTGATGGGTTCTTGCCAACTGTGGAGAATTCGGAGGTGAGGGCTTGGGCACTGGAAGTTCACTCTTTGTGGAAGAATTTGAGTAGGAGAGTCTCTCATGGAGTTCTTCAACACCCTGAATTGCACACTTTGCTTCCTTTGCCGGGACCGGTAATAGTGCCTGGCTCAAGGTTTATGGAGGTTTACTATTGGGATTCTTATTGGGTTACCAGGTTAGGATTTACATTTTTGATGGTTTGGCTTTTGCCTTTTTGATTGATACGATTTGTTTTTCTTTCATTAATTGATAAAGAAATTACCATCTTTTGAGAAATAGAACCCCGGACTAGGTGGGCATTCTTGGTGTTCACGTATCATAATCTTGCATTCATTAATTGTGAATAATGTTGGAACATGTCAGAAATTGCCTGGCTTCCTTGACTTTAGAGCTACTAATTTTTGAATGGTTCAATCTTAATTTTGTTAAGGAAGTTCAGTTGTTTTTGCATCAGTTTCTGAGGATGATGATGCTAATTCCACACTTCTCATGCAGGGGTTTGTTGGCAAGTAAAATGTATGAGACTGCAAAAGCAATTGTGAATAATCTCATTTCTTTAGTAGATAAATATGGTTTTGTGCTTAATGGTGCAAGGTCGTATTACACCAATAGAAGGTAAGATTTCTTGTGCTTGCTGATCAATTTTGGTTCATCTGACTGTTATCTAGATTTCACTGCCTTTTTTTTGCTCTCCGTGAAAAAAATTGTTTCATAAGTTTGTGTTTGTCTGCATTTCCATTTCTTCATTGTAATCTTCTTATATCTCATTGTTAACTTGATACGATGAACAATAATGTGATCGTGTGAAGTTTGATTAAATTCAATTGCTTAAGTTTGAGTTTAGGATATTCACTCCATTAAAAACAGCATCTGTGTCGAACATAACATTGCTGCGAAGAATATATAAGTGATCATTTAACTCCTCCCTTCACACCTTCATGGTTTCTTATAATTATTCCTTCATATCTAGAAATTCCTGATTCCTTTTGGTTATCTAATTGAAAAGTTTAATTTTGGGGGTATTTGCTGCAGCCAGCCTCCCCTCCTGAGTGCAATGGTTTATGAGATATACCGGAGGACTGGTGACACAGAATTAACCAGAAAGGCATTACCTGCCTTGCTTAAAGAACATCACTTTTGGAATTCTGGTAATATACAACATAACTTTTGCATTGCTTTACTTTTGCTTTGCTTTAAAATTTATAATGAAATACTTTTGCTGAGGTAGGACAACATAAAGTCAGCATCCAAGATTCTCAATCTGATAATCACACCTTAAGTCGTTATTATGCAATGTGGGACAAACCGAGGCCTGAATCTTCAACCATGGTAAGTTCTTTCCTCTGTTTTTTTGGCTCTGCTAAGAACTTGAGCTTGCATTGGAACCTTAGAATTAATTATAAGTTGTACATCTCTCAGGACAGGAAATTTGCTTCCAGATTATCAAATCCTTCTGAGAAACAGCAATTTTACCGAGAAGTGGCTTCAACTGCTGAATCTGGATGGGATTTCAGTTCAAGATGGATGAGGTAACATCCTCGTCAATTGAGCATTATGTTATGGGAAACATCAAACATCTCATTAACCTGATAAACTGATTTGGCAATGTAATTACAGCTTCTAAAAGTGAAGGCTTTAGATATTTTCACTAATGTTGTTTATTTTTTGGTCCTGTAAGAGCATAAATCTTGGCGTAACAGGAAGTTTACTCACTTATATGGAAGGTCATGAATCTTATTTGCAAAATAGCAGGGAAGAGATGAAAATTTTGTGACCCTGCATTATTCATTCTTGCAATTGCCCTTATTATCTTGTCCTGTAAAGATAACAATTTCAGTTTTATTGAATAAAGATTTAGTTAGGGATAAAAGGGAAACCAACTTTTGACTTGAATGACAACAAATATTGATAGTTGAAAGTGAGGATTGGTACTTATAGGCTCACTTGAGAAATTTGGCGTGCATAAGAAAGTGTTTTTGTAAATATTCTAGATTTAACTATACTGGCTTGTACAAGGTTTCACCTATTGACTTACCTTCTTCCTCATGGCATATTTTATGCAGTATTTATTCCTAAATTCGCAGTAGTTTATCAAAATTGATTCTAGGTGCCTGCATGTTGAAATTGAAATCGATTTTGTGTGGTCGTGTTGTTACAGGAATTCTTCAGACTTCACAACGTTGTCTACTACCTCAGTTTTACCTGTGGACTTGAATGTATACATTCTCCGGGTATGACTCAGAATGCTCTCTGAAGACAGCTTAAAATTAATGACACAGGCTTGATATGAAGAGCCATTTTGTTCAATTTATCCAGATGGAAACAGATATTGCATTCTTGGCAAAAGTTATTGGGGAGGAAAGCATTGCAGTGAGCTTCTATGAAGCTGCCCAAACAAGAAAAAAGGCAATCAACTCTGTCTTTTGGAATTCCAAAATGGAACAGTGGCTTGATTATTGGCTTCCAAATGGTACATCCTGTAAGGTAATGTTTTCTTGCAAGTTTCAGGTCTTTCTTAGGACCATTTTTGTAACAGCCGAAACTTCCGCAATTTTCCTATTATGTTTGAATCATTACTTGCAGGATTCTCATACATGGCAAGCAAATCACCAGAATCCAAGTGCATTTGCTTCAAACTTCATTCCGTTGTGGGTTGATCTGTTCAATTCAGGTCTGCAATCTGTCTGACAAGTTTGATTATGATCTTGAGCTTCAGATAGCTCAAATCTACTGCAGTTTGATTATGGCAATAAGCTTATATTGCATTCAACTGTTGCTCTGACTACTAGATTGGAACTAAACTTCTACCTAACTAATCTATAAAAATGTCTAATCGCTTATATTGTCTCTGTTGCTGAGATAGAATAGATAAGCACCGCATGATATGTTTTAGTTTACTATTGGAATATTAACAAATGGCATACAGGCCATTGGTTGATGAGATTGTCAATTCTACTTCAATTTCATCTTTTTATTTCTATGTTATCAAATGCCGAAAAAAATACTCTTGTTTCCCACATGTCAAGATACTTTTTTGGTGGAGAATGTCACGAGAAGTCTTCAAAACTCAGGCCTGCTTCATCCTGCTGGAATCGCCACTTCTTTAAAATTCTCTGGGCGACAATGGTTAGTAAAAATTTCTGACAAATTCAGATGACTGGCACCGCATAAATTGTCTGTGGCTTGATAGACCTTGTTAAAGCAGGGACTTCCCAAATGGTTGGGCACCACTGCAACACATGATAGT
>CAODLS010358379.1:0-10408 GCA_948243855.1 Flueggea neowawraea
CACAACCCATTGCTTCAAAGATTCTGGATCAGCCTTTAAACTAAGTTCAGGCTTAACAGAAAAGGAAGGTGATCGACTCATTTGCAGATATTTTCACTTCTTTCTCATCCATCACAATTTCCAATTCTCATCTTCAACCAACATTTCCCCCATAATGTCCATCAATTTTATGAATCTGACATAATACTACTTCCCAAATTGCTCTTTCACAGTCGAATTTTCAAAAAAGTATAGCCTACAAAGAAAAGCAACTCCCTTAAGAGCATTCACTAAGCAATGGATAATCATTGTGACGTAAAATAAAACTCGAAACAAAAATGCTGCCAAACTTTAGTTCTTTTGATACAAATAAACAAACAAATCTTATAATTGAACAAACATTGAATAAATAATATCTACACCATGTTCAGTTAATAACTTTGAGAGAAAAACTATTCCCAAAACATAACAGCTAAAAATGAATCCGAATTCCCCAAGTATTCAAATTTACTACCATTTTCTTTACTACCAACAATCATTCAATAATATAGTCGACAACAATTCAGAAACAATAGTCTTCAAAAAAGAAAAAGGTCTAGCACCAAACGGGTACAGAACACAAAAACCTTACCAGAACTCAAGAACCCAGATCCAATTCTTGCAGGAACCGACCTAGATCAGCCGAAAACGGGGACTCAATTGACTAAAAACAAATGGGTTTCTGCTAAAGCCACTCAAGTTGAAGAGAAACAGAGATCTTCAAGAAATGGTTTCTTGGGTTTCTGCTCTGCGTAATGCAACTATATGAACTACAGATAAGTTCTGTGCAGTACGAAAGTAACGATACAATCTAATGTTTGAAAAGTTTGTGGGTTTTGTATAGAGAAATGAATCTATCTTGGATGTAATTTTAAAATGAACGATCCTTTTTAAATATTCACTACGCAGAAAACAACTCTTAACGAGTGACGAGCGATTCTGTCTCAAGGTCCCCCTCTGCGCATTTTTTTTTAACTGGTGTGTGTGTGTGCTTTTTTCCCCTGTGAGTGTGTGAATGTTTTCTTGAAAGCGAGTAATGGCTAATATAATAAAGTGGATATATCAGGAAATAAATTTATCTACTACACATGTGCGGGGTAACTTTACTAAGGTGATCGTCACTATAAGAACATCCTCAATACACTTCTGATGGTAGTTTTTTATAATATTATATTTAATTTAATTTTAATTTATTATTAATTTAAAATTTAATTTTTTTTAATAATTAATATTTTATTATTATATTTTTAAATAAAGAAAAAAATGAAGATTTATTTTATATTTAAAATTTCATAATAAGATATTAATTATTAAAAAAAATTAATTTTAAATTTTAAAAAATAATAAATTAAATTAAATAATATATTTTAACTCTATATTAGAACAGACTCTCTCTTGCATGCCACTCTCATGCAAAATATGCAAATTTTTTGCATTAGATGGACCCACAGAAAGTAATGTACTTATCATTTTTCTTAAAAGACAAATGCTACAACGGTCCGTTGCAACATTTCTTCTATTATTATTATTATGAAAAATAATTTTTAAATATTTATAATATATTTTAATTAATAAATAAATTTTTATATTTTTAAGATGTTGTATATATATTTTTAATGTTAAAAATTAAATTATACTTAAATTCTTCTATTAGTAATTTGTTAGTATTTCATTAATAAATTATTGACGTATTTTGTTTTTTTTATTTGAATGAAATTTTAGATATAAAAATATTCTTAATTTATTTTATACCATAAGAACCCTAATTCCTTTTTTTTTCTACGTCTCTTCTTCTTAACCAGAACCAGATTGTTAATGGGTAAAAAAAACATTTTTTTCTTAATGATTCCTCACATCTTAAAACACCAAGAACATTTTTTTTCTTTTTTAAGATATGCAACATGAGCTACATTCAGAAAATACATTCAAAAAAGAGAAAATCACCAAACACGACAAAATAGAAAATGCGGATGAAAGCTGACATAAAATTTCATTAACCAAATCAGTTCTTAACTGGAAAAAATCCCCAGAAAATGAACAAGAAGCAGAAATTGAATGGTTAGTGTAAGATGCTCTCTGTTTCCTTCTTTCGCTTCTAGGACTCCTTTGATATAATTTTGGAGTCTGTTTTCTTCTTTTTTGCTGAAGACACAGATGATATTGGTGTTTTTTTTTTGCAGTTTTATCAACGTCCATGCTATTGGTCTCGCTTGGTTCTTTTGAATTTTGAAGAAGAAGCCATTTTTAGATCCTTCTATGCAAAACTCCTCCAATTTGGTTTATCTTATCAGAAATCAAAACCAATTCACACAACGACAAAGAAAAGAAAATCCATCAAAGAAACAACAAAACTGAAATCAATTAACACTCAATTTGAAGTTACAGGGTTTTGCAATCATACACATAAAAAATTCATAAAAAATCAAGCTCAGGCAATCCCATAATCGACCAAATCTACCTCATTCTTCACTGCCCAGAACCAGATTTGTTGTGCTCTTCAAACCCATACCCTCGTTCTTATCAACCACAGAATCAACCACAAAAATCGACCCAGCACCACCATCTCATCTGCCTCAAAAAAATCAACCACAGACAATCCTAGAATCGATCAAATCTGCCTCATTCTTCACTGCCCAGAACCAGATTTGTTGTGTTCTTCAACCACAAAAATCGACCGAGCACCACCATCTCATCTGCCTCAAAAAAATCAATCACAGACAATCCCAGAGTCTATCAAATTTTATCATTCTTTCTCCTCTGATCACTATCAACCACCAAAGCCATAAAATTCAAAAGGCAAGCCACAAACTTAAAGCATAAGTCCGATGGAGGTGTCATCGTCACAGTGGAAAGTTGAGAAATGGGGAGGGAGGTCCAAATCTATTTGCTTTGGCGGTTTATTGGTTTCCCGAAATCCCTAATCCTTTTACAAATAATTGGAACAAAATCAAAATTAAACCATAAATCCCCAGGAAATCGTCGGAGGAAGTGACGAACCCATGTCAGGACGGCCGGAGGGAGTGACGAACCCAGGTCCGGACAGCGGCTGGACGACGTGTCCTCCGGCGTTTGGAGAGAGCGAGAAAGAGCGGCTGAGAGTGGTTGTTGGGTCTGTGGGTTTCACAATGGAATGGATGATGATGGGGTTTGGTTGAGAACTTTTCTGGTTCGGTTGGGAGGATTCATGTGGCTATCAATGGCTAAGGAAAGGATTCATGACATTATCAACCATAGTCAGTGTCGATCAAGAGAGATCCGATGAGAGAGAAAATTCCAGAGAGAAGAGCGATAAGGAGAGGAGAGAGAAAAATCTGATTAGAATGAGTGTGGTTTTTGAATTTAAGGAGGGTATTTTTGTAAAATTTTTCTTTCGTTTATTCCATCAGTTTAAAATAAATTTCAGAGATATATATGTAACATTTTAAAAATATAAAGATTTATTTATTAATTAAGATAAATTTTATAAATTTAAAAATTATTTTTTTATTATCATTTTATTTTAAAAAAATAATTTTTTAAATTCTTGATATATATTCTAATTAGTAAATAAATTTTTTTATTTTTTGATATAACATAAATACTCTTAAAACTTATTTTTAATTAACGAAATAAATAGAAAAATAAAATGGTCTAATTACCCTTACTTAAATTGGAAAACTACAGTCAAGCCTCACCTTTTCGTTCTCTCATCCTTGAATGCTCGCTCTCTCTCTCTCTCTCTCTCTCTCTCTCACACACACACACACACACATAACCGCTCTCTCTATCAGTCCGAATCCACTGTTGAAGCCGGAGAACATAATGATTCAAGAAACCGGACATGTAACGCTAGTCATCGATCTCTCCACAAAGCTTTCCACGACACAGTCTCGCCAATCGCCTCTGAATCCTTCACCCCAAAAGCCGCCCTTGTCTCCGAGGAAGATGAAATAGACTCGCAGCTTCCGCAGTGGATTGACGTAGTTTTGAATGCATTGTTGTACGGAGTGACGCCGTTTAAAGGATCTAACATGAAGGAGACATTTCTTCGTATTCTGACGAAGTCGCCGACACTAGTAGGTGAATCGACACCGTTGGGGGACTTGATTGGAGACCCGAGGGAGAGAATCAAGGTGGAGGAAATCAAGGGCCACGATTTTTTCAAAGGGGTTGAGTGGGATCCGGTTGTGGAGATTTCGAGGTCGCCGTATATACCGTCGTTCAGCTCTTCTAAAGGTAATCCCTTCTTCTTCTTTTTTTTTGCTTATTTTCTAGTAAATCACGTTACAGATTCGAAAGTTGTTTGGTTTTGTTCGTTACAGTTTTGAAAGTGTTATTGTAACGAAATTAATGTTTGGTTTTGTTTGTTTTTTCAGGGGTGTGTACAAGGGCGTTGAAGTGTGAAGTGTAAGTTGCCAAATGAATTGGGTTGCTTAGGTGTGGAATTAAGGTGTGGGTGCTGCAAAGTTCATTTCTAATTGAAGTGCTTTGTTAATTATTGCTGCAATTTGAAGTTGCGTTAGGGTTTCAATTGCAGATTTCTTAGGATTTTCAGTTGGGAATTTTTGTGGAATTGATTCTAAGACTGGTTGTGGTTGATTTTTTTTTTTGTTGGGGTTTGGCAATGGCTTTGGGTCTATTGGGTGAGGAGGAGGTTGGTGGTGTGGTTGAAATAGGTGGTTGTTGCAATGTTATTGTTCTTGATGATGCTTCTCTGTTCTTCAATGGATTTGATCTTCAATTATATCTATGTAGTTTCTGTATTTTTTGGTATTACCAGGATTAATACGAAGAAGAAGAGAAGTAAAAGAAAAAGAATTAGGGTTTTTTGGGTAATTTTGTTTTTAAATTGTATTCAAACAAAAAAATTGGACACATCAGCAACATTCTAACGAAATATTAATAGATTACTAACGGAAGGACTTAACTGTAACCTGATTTTTCACTTCAAAGATGTGTATGCAACATCCAAAAAATACGAGAATTTACCTATTAATTAGAATATAGCTCAAGAACTTGAAAATTATTTTCCCTTTTAATTGTAAGGGACCATTTGGCAATGATCCCTTCTTTTTCGTTTTTCATTTTCATCTATAAATAATCTATCCCCACTTCATTTCTTTTTTATATATAATTTCAATTACATTTTTTTTTCTCTTCTTCTATAAAAAATGCACAATCTCAATTACAATTCTATCTCTTATCTTGTCAAATGGATCCAAACCAAAATTACTTTTTTTCCAAAACCCCAATCCAAACAATACCTCAAATTCTCAAAATCATCCATACTCTTTTTTTCTATGTTTTAGGAAAGGGAAATCAAAAGACACTGAAAAAAACCACCGATGATTGGAATGAAAAATGGAATGAATGGAAGGGAAAAAATGGAAGCAAAATTACTAATGGGACAACATATGGAAAAGTTCGATGACTATGAAATGTTGATGAAGGATACTTCGACTATGACTCCGGAACAATGTGAAGTTCATAATAAATTTTTTGCAATTATCAAAGAAAAATATGTAATGAATTAATGTTCTTTAGGGTGTTATATTTTAGTGGATGTATTTTTTAAATATACATAATTGTTTTAGTTAAATTCATTGTATTTTTAATTTAGGGTATTGTTTTAGTTAATGTATTGTATTTTTAATTTAGGGTATTGTTTCAGTTCATGTATTATTTCCAAAAAATTTGCATAAATAACTTATCTAAAATAATTTAAAATATTATTTATTTTATATAAAAGTGTAAAATTAGTATGTTAAATAAATATATTTATTGTGAATTGTATATTACAAATAAATTAAATGAGGAGAGAAGTGACTAGAGTCTCATGATAGAGTATAATGGTTAAGATGAAGAGTTTAATAAAAAGAGAGTTTAATGGAATGATAAAATCAATGGCGGTCACTAAGGTTTAATAATATCTCTCTCTGGTCCCTACAAGTTCTAAATTAACCGTTTCGATCTTTATCTCTGTCATCATTGGTTAAATATAACGCGCCTTGTTAGATTATGGAAGAGGAAACGACCATCACTTGTCCCATGTATGTTCTAAACATCCATATTCATAAGATTATATGGATTATGATGTTTATGTGCATAGAGTCCAATCTTAAAATGAGTTTTTTTTTTTGCCTAGATATTGTAGAAGGTTCTTTTTTTTTTACATCAATTTAATAGAATGAAAACATGTGCAGCATTTTCAATGTATGTACTGTGTTCAAGCGAAGTCATGAGGATGAGGGGGACAACTTTGAATTGAAATTTTCTTCGCAAAGTAATATCATATAGTAACATATTTATAAATTAAATTTTATTTAGGTATTTTTATTTTCAAAATGTGAATTAGATATTTATAATACATCACACTATTAGATGATTTAATTGAGCCAAAATTAGAAGTAAATTTATACATTTACTTAAAATTTATACACTAAATTTATAATCTTAATGAACCTCTTATAGGAAACTTTCCACTGCCGAGGTGGGGAAGCCTCCCCAATACCCTATGCCTGGTCTTTGCCAACCAGTGGCGGAGCAACCAAGGGACCAATGGGAGTTTGGGCACCCACTGGCGGCGGAGGATCTCCATTAGAACCCCCATGTAGCAAGGCTTCGAGAAGGGCCACCATTAGAGAGCTTCCATCAAGCTTTTTGGCGGAGAACCTAGGAGGTTGTGCAAAGAAGACGAAGCAAGTTGCAGGGGCACAACCGTCTTTTTTTATTTTTAAACCGCACGGCGAAACAAAGTTGTTTCGCCCCACTGAAATAAAAAAAAAATAATGGACCAGGACAAAACGACTAGTCACTTGAACGGTTCAAGTTGAACCCTAGGCAACCCCAAATCAGTTCTCTTCTTCTTTCCCATTTCATCTCAAAACTCCAATCTTCCACTTCCACATTTACACGCCGACTCCAGCCTCCCTCCAGTGTCAACGCCATTGTGCTCCACCTTTTCACAGCCTCTCCTCCTCCTCCGCTGACCGTCGACGTTGTTGTGCATCTCTAGTAACTGGTATGGCTTTTTTCCTTCTTTTTTTTCAGATTCGGTTTATAGTAGCTCATATTAACACTATGCTAGCAAGAAAAATGAACAAGGTCGGGGTGGACGGTCAGTGTTTGACTTCTGACTTTCCAAGGATGAGCTTTTAATGTTCTGTAAATTAATTAAAGTATATGTACGGAGCAATGAATAAATTTTGTTAATTGAAGTTTAAGTTCAGGGACAAGGTGTTGTTCTTTTACATGGCGTCTCACCAGAAATGGAAATTTCGACCTTAGTGCTGAAAATCGTTCCAAATAAATTAGAAAAATGTGTGATAAAATATAAGTGAACACTATTTGTTGATAGTTTCATAATTTGCTACCTCAGATTATGAATTTTCAGTTGAATTAATGCATTGTTGATATTAATCAAGTTATGTTAATCTTGAAAAACCAAACGAATTTTTAATCTGGGTATGAACTTTGACACGAATGAATATGGGTTTCAAATTTTTGCTGGTTGATGTATTCTTAAATAGGATTTACATAATGGTGATGCAGTCGGGTAAAAACTGGAAAAATTTTCTTGCTAGCACAGTGTTAATATGAGTTACTCTAATTCAGGCTCTTAAATTTAGCACAATATTTGAATTAGTTAGATGCTTGTAATTGTTAGGTGAATTGATTTGAATTGACTTAAATTTATTATTATTTTGCTTTTTGATTAGTCTATGGATAGATTTGTAACCAAGACCAAGAGACCGAGGAGTAGTGTTGAATCTTCAAGAACTCCCGGTATTACGCTTATTTCGGATGCAAATGTGAGTGGAAAAAATAATGAGTTGGATTTTAATGCGGATGACATAGTTAATTGTTTAATTACTACATGTATTCGAATATTTAATTTATTTTATTTTATTTTATTTTTTATATTTTTTATATTTTTTATAGTACACATTGTTGAGCTAGAAATTTGGCTAAACAGATCTGACTCCCACTTAGCCAGATTCCTAGCTATGCCACTGTTGCCAACTGTGTTTTATTTGTCTTACCAGTATGTTAAAATAGTTGATTATGAAAATGTAGATGACAATTAGTGGGGATGGCCGTAAATCAAAAAACAAAAGGATTATAATTAAGGTCAAGAGGAACTGTCTATATGTATAAGTTTTTAATCAGATTTCGAGTTTGCTTTTGTTTAAGATTTAGTTTGATTTGGGCTTTAATTTATGGTTATTAAATTAAATCTAAGTGATGGTGGTCATTGTTCACCTTAATTTTTTTTCATTTATTAATATTTATAATCCTATATATGTGAAATTATGATAACAACTCACGTATCAAAAATGGACCAACATTGTTTTCAACTAGTGACACAACAATATGCCATTCAATAAATCTCAACATATTTTCATGCTTTTCGAAATCTCTTCTTGATATTTATTAGTGAAAGTGCACAAGCAGCATACCAACATACAATATAATCAATAGGAATCAACTAGGGATCGAATAGCTACATCGATCCCAGCAAAAACAACGATGCACAACGGAAGAATAGGATCTATGCAAGTCTCTACAGTTGAAACACAATCTGCACGGATGAGAACAGTTGATGATTACGCCGTTTAAGTGCCTCTTGAGATTGGATTGACTTGAGAAGAAAAAAATGTGTTTTCATTCTGTTCTTAATGATAAAAACGTGAATGACAGTAGAAGAGAGAGAGAGGAGCGTTTTTCTTCAGAAAGCAGGAGAGAAAAATACGTGATTTTTTTCTAACCATTATCTGCCTCTCATTTTATCTGTATCTTATAATCATATAAGGAAACTAATTCTCTACATGGGCTTTCCTCTTAATTGGGCTCACATCATCCTATTAAGAAGCCCACAACTAAATACAATTAAATGGTTGAGCTCGTCAGTTAACCAAACAATTGACGGATCCAGGCTCCACCCATTATCATCATAGGTAGACCTGATTTTTCAACATTTCCCACTCGCACATGATGGTATGATCCATCATCATGTAACATGGTTAACACTCTCATAACCATGCTCGATCTCCTCGTCATACAAGAAAATAGATCGTTCGACCAGCATACGTCAAGAGAACGAACACCATACACCTATCAGGGTAGTACAACGATCTTGACTAAGAGATCCTACTGTAGTGTCTTCAATACAAGCCAATCTACAAATAAGAGTTATGCATGCTTTTTTTCTAGAAAGTTTTTCACAATCGCTGCTTCCGCTCGCAATTCTGATCTCTAGGAAGCTTAACTCATGTTCACATATCATAACTGACAATGATATGCGCCTATGCAAACATTGAGACTAGTGTGAATGCGTCATAAAAACAATCTTCCCTTCTTATACCAAATGATCTATCTTAGTCAAGTTAACTTGCTCAGTGTACTATACTAGGTTGAATCAATCATGACCATCAACAATACACCAAAGTAGCCTAACTTAACTAAGTGTTTTGAATGCGTTAAGGGTTTTAAGGGTTGAGCCGTCGAGAACCGTATGTTCACGATAGGGTCTCACACTAGGAAAAGTGAGATCATAATTTATAATCGTTTCCATCCCTATGGTTGTATATAGCACACATGGTATGATCACGTGTTGTAATGTCATATCCTTCCCTTGGAGGATCGCATGTTCATCATATACTTTTATTAACACCACACAAAAGCACCAGTTAAAATGTATTATGTCATTTTAACCTTAATCCATGACTTAATAGGATTACTTCTGGCTCTTAGACAGAATACGCTAAATTTTTTTTTAATTTTTAGCGTATGATCATTTGAAGATCATCATAGGAGCTTATCCTATAGCGTATGTAACTTTCATACGACTTTACTTGCCTCTTTACAATGTACTTACAACTGTAAAATGCAAGACATCTTATTGATTATGAACACACTCTTGACTTCACATTTAAAATTAGCATCATCTTAGTCCTTGCCTCACATATTACAAGACTAAGATAAATACATGTGTGAGTGGATTACTTCTCTATCCAACATGTTCTTCTGCTAACGAATGTGTACTCACAATATTCTAATATGTATATTGCAAATAGTGAATTTCCAAAGAAATATATGATTTTATTAATGGACTCAAAATCATAGCAAGAGAATACAAAGTATTGTCTTACATCCTATGTAGACTTAGAGAAGCAACATGTCTGATGAACTCATCTCTAGCTAAGGGCTTAGTAAATGGATCTGCAATCATTTATCGCGAAGAGATATATTCTAAATTCCCCTCTCCTCATGCTACTAGATCTCTAACAAATGATACTTGATCTAGATGTGCTTAGTCCTTCCATGGTACTTAGGGTCTTTGGAGTAAGCAATCGATGTTTGGCTATCACTATAAATAGTCAATGGGTCTTGTGAAGCGGTTAAACCAAGG
>CAODLS010358428.1:0-12390 GCA_948243855.1 Flueggea neowawraea
ATGGCAGGTGGAAGAGGAGAGAGGGAGAGCGAGAGCGAGAACGAGAGAGAGACTTACTTCCTCCTTGAAGAAGCATATACAACTTGGATTCATAGTGAAGCTGAGGATGCTTGGTCTTCACAGATTCCTAAAAGAACAGCATCCTGTTAGAATAAAGAGGGTTAAAAGAAAATATATACATATACATATACCATGACAGAGAAAAGGAGTACACCCGTAGCACATAAAGCTCTCAAACATAAACTACTTCTTTCCAATAAAAAAAAGACACCAATTCCAATCTCTCTTTGACCTCTGGAATAGAAAATGAGAATCTCTTTTCCTTTTTCGGTTTTTCTTTGCACGAGATGTCATTATCTTTACACGAGATGACATTATCTTTACAATCATTCCCTTCTATTTCTGTTCGTAAAGTTCTAACATCACAATGTCAGGAAAGACTCCACACCAAAACCATCTCTTCTTTATAGTATTAATATAAACTGGACCTAAACTAAAATATTTTAGACAAGGATTACTTTCTTCTAATATGGCTTCAACTTGTCCTCATTCCTATCAACAGAAACATCATCCAAGATCTGCACCAAAATTGCTACATTCCTGCTGATTCATTACTCTGTTCTTTTATGCTACATGCTACAACCACAATCAACCGCTGGTATATGCAGTTAGCTCTAGCTTCCAAGGATGCACGCCAAAACTATCTTGAAATAAATTGACCACATATGGTTATTTGCATGTTCAGTTATTATACATAAAACTCAAAGAGATGGTCGTCCAACCTAACTTAAGAGAAACATAAACCTTAGTGAAGCTTAAAATTGAACATAAACCACGTTGCCATACATAAGACGAAACCCAAAAAATGATCCCCAAAAGTTCACATCCTAATATCCTAAACAAAGATTTAGCCATTTTCCACACCAACACTAAGCTAAACAAACATATTAACAACTAAGAACACAAGCAACAACTAAGATAAACACAAATCAATACAAAATCTTTTACTATAAAGCAGCATATCAAGTACCAGCTTAACAGCAACTTCCTCTCCAGTTTGCACATTTACACCTACAAAATCCAAATCAAATCAAAGTTTTAGACAACTACAAGTCCAAAAGCGCACGATGCAGTTCATCAAAATCAAAAGATTGAATATTTTCTTCTTAAGGAAAAAAAAAAGTGAAAATCAAACATACCAATATAAAGCTCTCCAAAAGATCCACTACCAATCTTCCTTCCAAGCTTAAACTTGCCACCAACCATGTGTTCAATCTGCGTTTTCTCCATCTTTAAAAACCCTCAACCCAAAAATTGCTATATTTGCTTTAGATTTGTCAATAATGAGCTACTTTTCAACGCATAATACCATACCCACCAAAAAATTACTCCTCACAAAACAGCACCAAATTAACATTCCCATACAAACTCTACTCTCCTAATCTAATTCCAGAAACACAGATTGAAATAATGGAAAAAAAGATGTGATCTTGATGTTCCTATCCAGACCCTCAGATTCCACGAAGTAAAACAAACCCTAAACTTGACCAAAACTAAGCTGCATTGACCTATAAAGGTCTATTGAAAACAAACCCAAAAAACAAAAATATTAAAAATTAGTATAATATATCAAGAAGCTTGCTCTATCATAACCCACAAACAGAAATCAAAGCAAATGAAGAAAATGAAGAAATGGGTTTTTGCTTTAGAAAAAAGGCAAACCGATCATTGTGAATTGACTAAATGTTTGAGAAGAAAAGTTAGATATTAATTTAGTTAAGATATGTAAGTTTAAGTAATGAAGCAAATTTCATATTTTGATTTGATTTATTTAGTGTATTTTGATTTTATCAAATGAAACGACATGAATTCTCTTTACATGAAAGAAGTTAGGAGAGAATAGAAAGAGAATTACCATATTGTGTTCCTTCTGTCTATCAAATTACCCCCTACATCAAGTATAAGCATAAATGGCAATAAGTAGAAGAAATTTTGTCCTAAAATAAAAATAGTACAAAGATGGTAGCATTAATATATTGCTAGGTGGAGGGACCAAGCACACAAAAATTAAATAGTACAAGGACTTGTGGACGCAAATAGCCATTTCCTTTTCCACCGTTTTGAGAATCTTCTGCTACGTGTCACTGTGTCAGTCCACGACCTCACTACTGACCTTGGTCTCCTTGAACTGTTCTAATTTGAGGTCAATATAGAAATTGAAAAGTAATGACGGAATTAAAATGCTATTTTGTAACTTTTGTTTGCTATTTATTTATATGAATTTCTTCTATGAATTAAAGCAGTTACTCCCATAGGAGGAGACTATAAGCACCCTGCATGCAATAAGATTTGAACCCAAGATATCATATATCTACTAAAGAAACTTCAACCGATTGTTCTAACAACCCACAGTCTATGAATTAAAGCAGTTGATCAAAGGATTGAACCCACTTATCAAAAGAAAAAAAGGAGGTTGAACTTACATCGTATTTGTTTGAAAAGAATAATATATTTTGTATTTTGTGCAGTCTTTTAATGATCAATAATAATTGCATAGTAAAATAGTAAAAAAATACATTTTTTTTAACAAAATACTAAATACATAAGATGTTAAATATTACTCTTTCCAAACAAGTCTAATGGTATTTGTTTTTTGATATTAGTTTTTTGAATTAACATGTTGTAATTTTTAAAAGACTTCACTATTTATATTTTTCGTTATGCATATTTATTTAATCCACTAAATCTGTTAGTTATTACAATCAATCTACTAAAAACAAAACATCATCTCAAAAGTTGACAAACACCTTGTTATGCCAATAATTAAGTTGAATTTTATGACAATAGTTTTTTTTCTGACAAATAGTTTATAATTACGTCAAGATTAGATTAAAATTTATATTTTAATGATTTTTCTTTCTCATTTTTTTTAAATTTAAACCATATTTCTATTGATAGGTAAAATATGTTTAGTAGCAATATATTACCTATTGAATCCCAACACCTTGTTTCATGGTTCAAGAATGCAATTTGCACTCAAGAAAGCTACGTACACTTGCTTTGACCATCTCTCTCAACCCTCGAGTCTTACCTTAGAACGCAATCCCAACTGTCCAAGAAGAGCCATTATGGAAACAGCTCAATAGCACAATCTCTTTGTATGGATAACAACCTCAAATTGGCGTCTCATTTATAGACTAATTAGTTGTGCAACTTGTTTCGAGTTCCCACTTCTAATAGTCTTAGCTTAAAACACAATCCCACTCCGCATTTTTTAAGAAATATAACACAATTGGAGTGTTAAGCTGGTTTGCAGCATGTTATATTTAGTAATTTCTAATTTACATCTTAAGAGTATCTTCAACAATATTGCGTATTTCTTATTGTTGGATATTTTATTTAACTTCTAATTTAATGAGCTTTGAAATTTGTACACACTCCAATTACATTCTATTAGAAAAACACGGTCCATTCATGACGAGTCGATTGATTCAAGCCCGATTTGGTCAAAACTTAGTCGTCGCTCATAGGTCAAACTCAATTAGGTCAAACCCTAATTAAATAGGTGTTAATGAGAAGACTTAATAACATTAAATATCAAGAACTATAGTCGTTTTTGTACTTGTGGCTCAACCTTTCAAAAATAACTCTCAGTAGTACGACCTATATGTTTTTTTCTCCTTTGTGGCACCAAAACAAATTTTCATTCAAAAAAATGTGTTTTGTTGACATAGCACTAATGACATACTGATGCAGCGTCAGTGTCATGTGGCAGTTGCTCACGTGGATAGAAAAGAGAAAATGTCTTGTAGTCGATGTGGAATTATTGTTCATAACGTGAGGACATTTTCTCTTTTTTCTCCACATCGACTACAACATTTTCTCTTATTTGTCCACGTGGATGACTGCCACAACATATTGTCACTGCCACGTAAGAAAAACACATTTTTGTGGACGGAAATTTGTTTTGATGCCACAAATGCAAAAAAAACATATAAGTCGTGCTATTGTGAGTTATTTTTTAAAGGTCGAGCCACAATTGCAAAAACAACTATAATTCGTGTTATTTAATGTCATTAAACCTAATGAGAAACGTAGATTAAATTACATAATGTTCTAATCAAAACAATGAAATTAGAAATATATTGTATCCTTAAGATCATCCAAGTAATTAAAAAGTTAAGTCAGCACCAAAAGTACTGGATTGATTGAATAAGTTTATTTGGAGATCAGCAAATACAAAATAGTAATACTAAAAGGTGGAAAATGTAAGCTGGAATATAAGTCAGTATGAGAATATACCACAATGACCCTTAACTAACCTTCCAGCCATTATAGATGATCACACTATAGTTACAAACAGTTTGTTTGTTACTTAAAAATTTTCAAAGAAAAAGCAGAAGTATTTGTTTTAACTTTTTTGGCCTTCTTCTCAATATATAGACAACAAAATCTAGCTTAATATGGTGATGGCGATTCGTGCTGTGTTGTAACTATCTTTATCTGTTAGTTACTGCAGAAATTGGTCCTCCCTGGTTACACATAGTAGGGACATAGACTTTATATAAGAATCCTAAGATAAATAATGGAACCTAGAAAAAAATAATTATTATTTCTTTTTTTTTAAATAGATTCAATCTTAAGCCTCTTTTTTTTTTGATAGACTTAAGCCTCCTATAAAACGAAAAATAGTGAATTTTATAGCAGGCTGAATATAAATAAGAAACCCCTTAACTTCCACAGTTTTTGTCATTGACACCCTAACGTATTTGAATGCTCAATTTGCTCCTTGAAGTTGGAAAAATTGTCACTCTTAAGGGCCTGAAGGCTGAAACGCTAAAGTTCACATTATTCTAGAGTTTTGATCATGTAATCACAAGTGTTAGTATTTGCTAAATTAAAGTAATGTTTAATGACTTCACTTAAGACATGCAGACACAGATAATGAAATTATTGTCGACAATTTATCAAACTAACCCCTAAAAAATAAGGATAATTCTATAATCTCATCCTTTTGAGACTACAACCAAGCACACACATATATATTTTTCTGCTGAGTTATTCGGCTAAGTCATCAAGTTAGTTATTGAATATTGTCTCAAGAGCTAAATTATTTAAATAAAATATCAAATTAAAATCAGTTTGAATGAAATAATGAAGATTTAGTTTCTGTGAGTTAGAGATTTTTATGATTATGTGAGAAGATTTTCTATGTTTTTTTTTTTCATTTTGGTTTACATTTCTACCGTATAAATTGAAGTTCTAATGCATGAATAAGAATGAATTCTGCAGTATACATATACGAAAGCTTCTGCTATATTTTTGCCACTTTGTTTCTTTCAAAATACCAACAAATCGGTATCAAAGCTCCTAATCATAAAGGGCTGTGAGACTGATTTTATAACCCAATACATCTTTTTTACAAAAACTATGAACATAGAAATACCTTTTTACTGCAATTGCTCCAATTGTATTTGATGGAGAGAATTATTAGATATGGACTACAAAAATGGAAGTTTTTTTTTGAAGCAAATGATCTTTGGGATCTTGTAGAAGAAGATTACGAGATTCCTCCTCTAGCTAGAAATGCAACAATTGCACAAATCAAAAGTCACAGCGAGAAAAGGCAAAGAAAATCGAAAGTAGTGGCCTGTTTGTTTTCAACTAGTACATCAACAATTTTCACCATAATTATGTCCTTAAAATTAGCAAAAGCTGTATAAGATTTTCTCAAAAAAGAATATGAAGGTGATGAGATAATCAAAAGAATGATGGTGTCGAACTTGGTTTGAAAATTTGAAATACAAAAGATGAAAGAGTTAGAAATGATTAAGAAATACTCTGACAAACTTTTGAGCATTTTCAACAAGGTAAAAATGTTGGGTTCTGATTTTCTAGACAGTAGAACTGAGTAAAAAAATCCTTTTTAATTAAAGTAACTAAAAGATTTGAGCCGACAATTTTCTCATAGGAAAATGCTAAAGATCTATCAAGAATTACTCCGGTAGAATTGTTAAATGCTATGATGGCACATGAACAAAGAAGGATAATGAGACAAGAAGGATCAGTAGAAGGAGTTTTAATAACCAGATCACACAATAATAATGGTAGAAACAAAAAAAAAACAACACTCAAGCCTTTCTGTCATGCCCATACTGTAAAAAATCAAATCGTCCACTAGAAAAGATGTTGGTGGAGGTCATATATGAAGTGTGGTCGATGTGGTCAATTAGGCTTTATCAAAAAGGTTTGCAAGTCTCAACAACAAGGAGAAGCCAAAGCTGCTTTGGGACACCTTGAAGGAGAAGAATTTTTTATGGAAACATGTCTTTCAAGCAACACCTCCAATAAAACTTGGCTTATTGACAGTGGTTATACTAATTATGACTTATATTGAGATAATATTCAAGAAGTTTAATACAAATCATACTTGAAAGGTGAAGATTGGGAATGGAGAATACATTCAAGTTCGAGGTAAAGGAGATGTGGCTATTAAAGCAAATGCAGTTGCAAAATTACTTTTGATGTTTTATATATGCTTGACATTTATTGATATCTCTCAAGTGTTGGACAACCTTTTGACAAAGGTTATTCAATAATATTTAAAGATGAAAGCTATATTATTCTTGCTTCAATGGGAAAGGAGTTATTTTCAGTATAGATGGAAAGAAAAAGGCTTTGTGTTAGAGCATGAAAAGATAAAAAATGTTGCTCTGATTGCATATCAAAAGAATGAGGTTGATCATGTTGATTGCCTAAATGATTATACTTTCAGAATGTCTTTGAGCAATAACTAGAACCATAAT
This sequence comes from Flueggea neowawraea, assembly GCA_948243855.1. Taxonomy (NCBI): domain Eukaryota; kingdom Viridiplantae; phylum Streptophyta; class Magnoliopsida; order Malpighiales; family Phyllanthaceae; genus Flueggea; species Flueggea neowawraea. Next base: position 6,807 of record CAODLS010358428.1, read on the forward strand.
GTTGCTCCAACCACGAGAAATACATGCAAGAAGAGCAAATAAAAATGCATTGCTAAAGCAAAAAAGGAGTTCATTAAAAAGACCACACATGAACTAAGTCAAAAGGGGGGCACACAAGAAGTGAAATGGGTGTCCAAACATAAATTGAAAACCAATGAAGTTATAAATAAGTATAAAGTTCAGTGGGAAGCCTAAAGGAATGGATGATGATTCAAGACAATGCAAGAAACAAGGAAGTTTGGAATATATAACTCTAGAGCCAAGGAGGAGTGTTGAATATTGTCTCAAGAGCTGAATTATTCGAATAAAAGATCAAGTCAAAATTAGTTTGAATGAAATAATGAGGACATAATCTTTGGAAGTTAGAGATTCTTGTAATTATGTGATAAGATTTTCCATATTTGTTCTATGGTTTATATTTCTGCTTTATAAATTGAAATTTTAATGCACAAAAAGAATGAGTTCTATAGTATACACATGCCAAAGTTCTGTTATATTTTGCCACTATATTTCTGTCAAAATAACAGCATTAGTCAATAAGTGCAGGCAAAAAATTTTCTTCTAGATTTTTTTTTTGTTTCTAATTCATGGTCTCCTTGCAACTTTGATAAATAAAAAAAGAAAGAGAAAAGTGAAGTGGAAACCTTGTTTGGCATGAACGGAAAGGTACAAGACATTGTTGCAAGGTGGGACCATAACTTATTCCTATGTAACTTGGTTGTAGAAGATTTGTGGCTTGGTGCAAAGGATGTGTAGAGTTTATGTGATTAGTGAACATCCTGAGAGAATAATAAAAGAATCAAGAGATATATGAAAAAGGAGGGAGAAGAATGAGAAATTAAGAAAGGAGTATATTAAGGAAGCGGAGGAAACAAACAAGTTTAAAGGTGTTTTTTGTCTCTTAAAATCCTCAAATCCTTCTTAAAAATTGTTGTGCCATATAGCTCAAATCGTCTAAGAGTCTGAGGCCAAAGAACGTTATTTATAAGTACTTTCCTCCCTCATGGGTTGCGGTTTCAAGGGCAAAACAGTGAGATGTTAAGTCTATAGAAGACAAGCTCAAAGTGGTCAGGTGGCTTAGCGATCATGGTCCATAATAATTGGTGCCATATGTGGCTTGAGTAAAAAGTTGTGTTTGATACCGATCTCTAACCTATAGATCTTTAGACTAGTGCACATGTCAAACTAGTATAACTACTAGAGTACGGAGTGTTGTATTTCATAATGACTACGAATACTAGTAATAATCATCTTTCTTTCACCCAATCAACAATGAAAATTGATAGTAAGTAATAAAATAAACACCAACTAAACTAAAATCAACACAAAACAAAGTTAGAAATAAACTAAGCTATCAATCAACAGATAAAACATTATTGGATATTAAATCCTCTTAGGACATCCTGAGAAATTACAAAATCAAACACCTAATTAAATAGGCTCTCATTGGACTGTAGGAATTGCTAAACTATGTTAATCTTTCTCTCGAGTCAATCAACAACTAATCTTTAGGTTGATTAATTAAAATCTCTTTTTAATTAAAACCTCTAGGATTGCCTTAATTTTCTCATTGAATTCCCTTATAAGATTTGACTCTAAATTGGAGGATTTATATCATCCTATATATAGGATTTCATACAACTACTTTCATTTATATTTGATCTATTCACACAATAGATTTATCAATCGTAAATATGTGAAACCATTCATGAACTAAATACACTGACACCTATCCATTCAATTAAACAACAATGAAGATTTAAATAAATCTCAATAAATCAAATACTGAATTGAATAAATGAAATCAAATAACAAAATCAATCTTAAGGTTCATCATATTTAGATACCAGTCACTTTAGTTTATAATGTATGGAATAATAATAATAATAATAATAATAATAATAATAATCTCAAAAGGAAAACAAGAATTAAAAGAAATAATTGTTATCTCTTTTAATCCTTTGTGAATTCCTCAAGATTGATGAAAAATCTACGCCTGAAGCATTAAGCATTATGTTGCTCAAACTTAGCTCCTTTTGTTCTCCACATTTGTGTTTTTGCATCTTAAATTTAGCTAAATTTGGATATGCATTTTAGCTTAAATAGGCTCAAAATTAGTACATTTAGCCAATAAGACAACTTATGATATGACTGTGTCTCTGCCCATGTACTTGAAAAATTATTATTATTTTCAATTCAACTTATTACACGGCCTCTAAAAGCATTAAACGCCTTCTAAATAAGACATGGGCAAGGACACAGGTGTCCCAGGGTGTGTAATTGACCAGTGTCCTAAACTTTACTAATTTAGCTCTGATTTTGACTAGTTTTCGTTCCTTTTCACCAAAATGATAGAAAATGATTTGAAAAACATAACTTGAGAAAAATAAGTGCTTGACACAATAGATTTTGTTAGACCAAGGGTGGTCAACATTGAGATTTTTCTAAGTTTTGATGATGAACAAAATGCAGAATTTGACATGAGGATGATCAACGTACGTGTGTCAAAAATCACGTACGTGTGTATATGTCACATACGGTAGATTAATCTCAAGTACGTGAGTTCGGCCATGACCAAAAGTAAAGACTGTGACCTGAAACAAAAGCAACGGGGTTGATGGAAGAAGTGATCATCACGTACGTGAGACAAAGTTCACGCACGCCAGATAAAGTCACGTACGTGTGAGGTATCAAAAGTACGTGAAAAATGATCAAAATTAAAGCGGAGAAATTGAAGTCTTGAATCACTTGAAGGCATGAAGTCACACGTACGCGTGACATGTAAAGTCACGCATGTCAGCCATACAAGACAAGATGAAGATTTCATCTCAGAGCATGTTTGTTTGAATTTCATGCGGATCAAGACAAACAGTAGAAGCAACGGTTAAGTGTCGATCGTTCACGTACGCAAGAATCAAAATTCACGTACGTCACATTTATCTAAAGTACGTGAGATGAATTTTCAAATACGCAAGATGCTCCGGATTGAAAACATAAGCCACTGGATTGTTCAAACACAAAAGTCACGTACGTCAGTTATAGTTCACGTATGTCAATTGGGAATCCGCTATGATCAACGTACGTGAATTTACTTATCACGTACGTGGGATGAAGCTCAAGTCAGGTCACGTACGTAAGATAATTGTCACGTACGTGAGAATATTCTGACAATGCATTAAATGCGCCCCATTTTGGTTCACAACGGCTACAATACACCCTACAATGGTCTGAAATTAATAGAGAAGTATAAATACATGCTTGAGATGCCAGAAACAACCAACTATCTATTTCCAACATCATCAAGCCTTTTGGCAAATCATTCACATTTCTCTCAAGAGTGTTCTTTGACTTGCAATTCTTTCTTTACTTGAGAGTGATATATTATACTTTTGTTGTTCATCTATAAAGACAAATTCATTGTAATAGAGAGATGATAGTTTTCTTGTTTATCTTGAAAACAAGGATTGTATTTGAGAGGTTTAATCTTGCACCCATTGAAGCAAGATGTTGTGTTAGTTTAATCTTGCACCTTAGAAGCAAGAGTGTGTAGAGGTGACCTTCACCCTTTGAAGAAGGAATTGATAGTGGATTCAAACTCTCAAGGGGAATTTGAGGAGTGGACGTATGCTTGAAGAGTCGAACCACTATAAATCTTGGCTTTGATATCTCTAACTCATCTCTTTTTACTCTAGCTATTTGAGCACTTTAATTTATTGTGTTGTTTTGCTTTTAACTCATATTGATTATTACTATTGCATTCAAATATGTTTTTAAACAAGTTTTAAAGTTAAAAATCCAATTCACCCTCCCTCTTGGATTGTCATTTCCGACCTACAGATTTCATCATGAAAAACAAGAAAAATATCTCAAGTTTGACCCTAAAGATATTTATAATTAGCTACTTGTCATTGTTTCGAAGTCTTTTAGATTTGATTAAGGACTATTGATATATTATGTATTCCACATCGTCTAATAGTCAAGATTATGAGTCACTTATTAGTACCTATCTTTTTCAACCCATTGAAATGCATTTTTATGAGCAAAGCATTAAGGACTTGGATTTACAATAGATAAGTTTAAAGTAGACAATATCTCATTTGAATGATCCTGGTAAGTCTAAAACTATCAATTGGTACAACTTAGGTTAGAATTGATAATTGAGATATTATAATTTTACTCTTGTTATTTCAATTTGATAGTTAAGTTGTCGCTTGAGAGAGGATAACTAAAAATATTGGATATCTAGAGTCTTAGCATCATTAAACCCATTTGGAAGACTAAAAGGGAATGTAGATAGTGTTAATTACTAAGTTGTGATCTTGATTGATTGTTAGAGAATTAGTTGAATTTTAGTTTATGCTTAAATTTCCTTTAGATTATGAATCACCCAATTTATATTTTCTCAAACAAATTAAACTAAATTGACTGATGGATAAATCCATAGTCCTCGTGGGAACGATGTTATTACTACTTGAACAACCGTGCACTTGTGGCTCAACAAGTTTCCACAATATTATTTCAACTAATCTCTTAATTATCGATTCCTAAGTTGTGATCTTGATTTATTTTTTTAGAGCATTAGTTGAAATAATATTGTGGAAACTTGTTGAGCAACAAGTGCACAATTATTTAAGTAGTAATAATATCGTTCCCACAAGGACTGTGGATTTATCCACCAATCAATTTAGTTCAATTTGTTTTATAAAATATAAATTGGTTGATCAATAAACTAAAAGAAATTTAAGCATAAACTAAAATTCAACTAATGCTCTAACAAACAGTCAAAATCACAACTTAAAAATTAACACTATCCACGTTCTCTCTTAGTCTTTCAAATAGGCTTAATGGTGTTAGGGCTTTAGATATCCAAGATTTTTAGTCATCCTCTCTCAAACGACAACTAAACTATCAAATTGAAATAACAAAAGTGAAATTTTAATCTCTCAATTATCAATTCCGACCCAAGTTAAACCAATTGACTCGTTAAGCAATCTTCCGAGCTATTAGTTAATCCTCACAATCTCTCAGTAATTCTCAACTAACTCGATATTTATAAGTCTATTATGCTACAAATCTCATTGCAAATATAACACAAATAATCTAACACAACAATGAAATTCAATAAACATCGCAAAGATAATATTAAATTCAAAAGATAAACATTGAAGGAATACTTCTGTAACACCCTTATATCCTATGATGTATAGCATAATAATTTAAACCAATAGAAAATAAACACGTAGTATATATATATATACACACACACATGCATACATACATACATACATACATACATACATACATACATACATACATAAAGTCATATAAACAAAAATCTTTAATATATACATATATAAATTCACTGTATTACAAAACTCTACACGTGTAAAATTAGCACAATGCAAATGAGGAGGAAGAGGAAACATGTGGCATCAGCCGACCGACTTGTGATGCACTAATGTCTATCCTCTGGAAGCTATCTACTACAAAAATCTATCTTCACCTATGATCTGGAAAAATATTTGCACTTTATATGAGTCGCAATTTAATGAGTATAAACCATCATAGATAAAATCCAAGTAAA
>CAODLS010358482.1:0-11640 GCA_948243855.1 Flueggea neowawraea
GAGTACATCCGTCATTGATGGTGTCGTTCAACTTATGGATGGTAAGGCCGTTTGCGAACCAAAAATGGCGATGAACTAAAGAGATACAGTAAAGAACTCTCCCAGTATGTTGGGCACATCCACCATTGCAGTAGCTGTCCAGTTCGGTGTTGTTCACGTCCACTACTCCAGTTATGTTTACGTCCTTATTTGAGCATGCAGTTGATTTCTATATATACACATAGCATAATTCAAATCCATATTTGCTTGTGAATTAACGAATGGTGAGTGATACATTGGAAAAAAATGGCATATATAAAAGCCTGATATTAAAGGAAGGAAATACTTTACATTTTGCATGCATTCATATGCACTCCTCCACTGCCAGAAAGGGCTTAGATTCACATTTGTAAATGGGTCTGAAACAGTTAACAAAAACCAAATGCACAGCAATTATCAATTTTTCAAAATGAATGCAATAAACACTATGAATTAATCAAATTATTTCGTAAAAGAACCCTTCTTTTTGGTTTTGTTTTTAAGTGTAAACGATCAACAAGAAAATGAAAGTAAAGGCCGCTATTACATTCATGTTTGGCAGAAGCTTAGCTGACCAGAAGCATAATCCCGAAAGAGAAAACAAAACACCTCACTTGACCAAGACTTCTGAAATTTTCCATCTTTGATCCATGCTTACAGTCTCTGTTGAAGAAAATAATTTGGTTTTTTCATGCACATAAATATATTGCAAGTATATATCACAACGTTATATGGGGAAGAGCCAAAGAATTTACATTTTGAACTAAGGAATATATGGGGTTGAGTAAATGCCTCATTGCCTAGGAAACAAAGATGATAATTAAGCTGGTGATGATAACAAGAATTCATAACATATGAACCAAAGCGTTAAAACACAAACAAGATTTGACAACTTGATTTGGGCTAATATTTCGGTAATTAAGAGGTCGATGGATATAATTAAAATGTCATTGCTTCAGCTATCTCTGGTTATAGTGCTTAATTGTTATGAAGCTTCATATGATCATATTGGTCTTATTATGTATCTGTCCTCTTATTTGAATTCATTTGCTACCGAGGAACTTAACCACTTTTAAAACTAACATTCGTGGCTTGTCAAAAGACATCTTGATGTGGCTTACGCCAAAAAGATTAACCTCAAAAGATTAGCTTACACCAAAGTCCAACAATTCAAACCCAGGTTCTAAAAGATCATTTTACACAACTAAACGCTTTTAAATTATAAGATCAGTTATTGAAGTTAAAAATAAGATGATCTGAATAAATTAAGATTACGCATTTGAAATTTGACAATAAATTATCCGAAACTCTCTTCTGTCTATAAATACACTCTCAGAGCATTGATAAGGTATGAGTATGTTTCATTAAGTCAAAAAGAGTGTCGAAACTTTGTTGAACTATTAACTTGGACATTGAAGAGTTCTCGAAGGATCAGACTCCACATTTCTTATCTTGTCCATTGTTTTGCAAGCTGCAAGGACGTTTTCCACTTTCGTAAGATGGTTGTTATTCACAGAGGCAACAACAATTAGCACTTCTATGCATGATTATATGAACAACAGTCTTATCGTCTTCAGCAATTTTTGTCCTTCAACAACAGTTATTTATGTTGATCACCAAAATTCATCCTCAAAATTCATTGTTCATCATTAGTAAGGATGGCTTCTGCAAACATTTTCAGTTGACTGGCCATCTTGAGAAGAGCAATAATCTGGTCAACAGGAATCCTAATTGTTTGCCTTAGCGAGTATGAGGTGTTAAGGAAACAGAATGTGAAGAGTATGAAGATGCTTTATGATATGGTGGCATTCATCCAATAATCCATCCCTCTGGTAACTCTATCTCCTGTTTTATAAGCTTGTGCTAGGAGTGGAGAAGCCACGAAGAGGCAAAGCTTTCAGGACGAAAGTCATCACTGAAACCCCCCTTTATTGTGCCTAGATATCATGATAATCAGCTCCATGAGGAATGATGCAAAGTTCCCAACAGACATAGGAAGGGAGATGTTGGTAGGGGGTAATCGAGCGGAGCTTTAAAATGTTCAAACTCGGCTCGATTAAAATCTTTTGGGGTAGAGCTCTTTTTAAAACTTAAAATCCTATTTAAATTTGGCTAGTCATAAGGCTCACGAGCTCTTCAAGCTCGGCTCAAATTAAATCGTAACGAGCTTTGTTTCAATAAAACTTGACAAAAACTCTAAAAAAATATAATCAAATTCAGGTTAGTTTAATAAACTCATGTTGAAGATGTAGTCGAACCAAGAACTATTAGAAGTTTTAACTTGTCTCACAAGTTTAACCAAATATTAGATCATTTGCGAACATTGTTTGTACTTTTATAGGCACAATCAATTAGTGCAAGTTTGCATTTTTGTCGATATGACTCAAATATTAAATACTATGTCAAACATAAGAATATTTTCATAATTTAGTTTAACACATATATAAACATACATATATACACACGTCTTTGTGTATCTAAGTAAACAGCCTACAAACGAGCTTGTTCACAAGCCTATTCATGAACACACAAATGAACCTATTCGCGAGTTCCTCGAGCCAAGCTTTTGGGTATTTAAGTTTGACTCATTTATTACTTCGAGTTTAAAATCTTGTTCAAATTTGGTTCGTTTATTAACGAGTCAAGTCACAAACGAACTTTTATCAAACTAAACATCAAGCGGCTAGGCTAATTTGCAACCCCAGATGTTGCGATGGAGATGCACTAAGAAGTGGTGGATAGCGTATATGTAAAGCGTGAAGATCCAGAAAAAGGAGTTGAAGGTGAAGCCAAATACATCTAAAAGATAATTAAACAAGTAACTGAACATAAGACGTTTGTCCTGATGGATGAGAAACAATAAAAGAGAAATATCCTCTTCATTAGAGAGACCATTAAGAAGTTGTTCCTGTTAAAGGTATAAATTGTCCCACATTGTCCAAGTATATATAGTCTTTTGGATTTATATTCAAGTGGTAATCATTTTCTCACAAGTGTGTTTTTTAGGGGTGAGTTATATTCAAAATTAAAATGGTATCAAAGCTAACTTAGTGTAATGTGGATTTCTTCAGTCAAGTATCAACCGGACTTTTCTTTAGCACATTCGAACTGTCTTAAAATCTTTGTTCCCCTAATTGGCTTTCAATAAATGAATGTGGCTAGTGACACTTCATCGAACAACGGTTTTTATGCGTTCTGTTTGCCACGTCATCTATCGTTAATCACCGCTATAATGAAAGGCCAGAACCAACAGATTTAAGAAACATGAGGGAACAATTTGGTCCAAAAATTAAAATGGAATCAAATTAGCTCTTGGGCTTAAATGTTAAGGTCATTTTTTTAATTCGAAAAAGGGGAGCCGAGAGCAACCAGTAGTCACATACATCTGCTAGGTGTGATCATGCATGCATTACTCCCCTCTACGGAATGTTCGAAGCCATAACTATATTCGGTGAGGTGACCGAGTCTCGTTACCGCAACACCTCACTAAGGGCTAGCAGCCTAATGGGTTATCCACCATATTCTATTGCCAACCCATGTCCACTTCCGACTGAAACGCTCCCTCTAGAACTCAAACCTAGGCCTGCGAACTTAAGAATTGCTCCCTTGCTGCTAGGCTAAGGTCATTTTTTAACCTTATTCAGCATAGTCTATCAATATTCATTAATCTTTTTTGCTTGTAACAATGAACGTATATGTTTGTATTATGTATATATCCTTGCACTGTGCTTACCTGCAAGGCACGAAGCTACCAGCCAGAATTCAATATTTAGTTTAGATCTACCCAGTGAACAACCAATGAAAAGAAACTATTCCGCAAAAAGAAAACTATAGTAATATTATTACTGTTGATACTCCACATAAATGTTTTTCTAGAAGAAGTTTGTTAATGTTGATATTAATTATAGATTTTTCATAATTTCCGTTATAATAAAAATAAAGTATCTTTTATTCTCAAAATACAACCTAACCATGCATTTGATATACCCACAAAAGACTTTATGATCAATGTGTGAATGATAAGAAAGTATTTCCACCAAAACTTAATGGTAATTTCAGTCATATTTGATGGAGATCACAGCTTTGACCAGACAAGCGAAGAGGGAAGATGGAGTGGAGAAAAAAGGGCTGTGATCACTCTCCAAAGTAAAAACTTGACATGGTTTCCATCTCCTTATCATAGATTCTGCTTGCCATAACCTCAACACATTATCATGCAATGTCTTCATATATATTCTTGGCACAGTATCAGCATCTGGTCCTGCTTCATCACATTTAGTACCTCTGAAGGTTCTCAATGGTTCTGGTCGCAGAAGCATTGATGCTAAGTCCGAGTCCTAAATGAAGCCAAAGTTAGCGTTTTACTACACATCAAGATTCACAAAAGACTAGATAAAAAAGTTAACATCTTTTGTCATATGCTAACAAGTTCGTATCAAGCAATAACCTTTTGAAGCGGCAAAAAAAGAAAGAAGCACTTCTGACCTCTTTAGGACTTAATTGATAATAAATTTTGCACTGAAACTCGGTCTTTATTTTGGAGCTTGTTGGAGGCTGATCAGTTCCCATTCCATACTCAATCTCTTCTATGTCCCCATATTCAGATAAGTCCGGAATTGCCTAATTAATAAATTTCACACATAAACAAAGAAAATGAAAGTAGTAAGATTAAGAATTTTGTACTTGGAATTTATTCACAATCAACAAATGTGCATATATATAAATATTTCAAGCAACATTAACTGTGTATCTTCAGACCGTTTGCTTATATTTATGCCACATGGTCATGATCAAAAATTTGAAACTCAAGTATTTAAACGTAAGAGTCTGAAATGCTAAATAAAAGCTAAAAGAAATTAAACAAGTATCGAATATTTTCTATAATATTTTTATTTATTTATTTAACTTAGAAAGAAAATCCGAGGACCTCCTTTTCAATTGTAACGAGTCCAAGCATCGGAGCAAGAAATTGTTTTGAACGGAAGCAATGGGATCCCAATGGGACAAGAAATTTTAAGCTAGAGGGCAAGCTTGAACTTGAGGAAGTAATGTTAGTATCTTTAGAATATTTTCTGAAATACTTTTTTATTTATTTGATTTAGAATATTTCCTTTAATAATTCCTTTGGTTTAATTGATTATTATATCCTCGTTTAGATGAATAGCATTATTATATATGTTTCTTGTCCCTATTAGAATAGCTAAGTGTCCATCTAGAGTTGCACTATTTAAAGACTAGTTTGGATGAAATAAAATTATGGAGAATTACAATTTTATAACAAATTAAAATGTCAATTCTTAGAAATGTCGTCCCTTAAAACTAATATAAAAAATATCCTTGCTTGGGAATTCGTAAGAAATGGAGGCATTATTACAAGAAATTCATTGCACTGTTGCAAGAAATTGAATTCTCATGAGAAATTCGGAGGAGAAAAGAATTTTTTCAGAAGGTGTATAAATAATGAACAATTGTGGACAGATGTCTAGAAAATGTACACAATCCTGGACAAACTAAAAATCCAAGGACCTCCTTTTCAATTGTAACGAGTCCTACATCTCCAAGCATCGGAGCAACTAACTATTTTGATCGGAAGCAATGGGATCCCAAAGGGACCAGAACTTTTAAGCTAGAGGGCAAGCTTGAACTTGAGGAAGTAATGTTAGTATCTTTAGAATATTTTCTGAAATACTTTTTTATTTATTTGATTCAGAATATTTTCCTTTAATAATTCCCTTGGTTTAGTTGATTTTTATATCCTTGTTTAGATGATTAGCATTATTATATATGTTTCTTGTTCCTATTAGAATACCTAAGTGTCCATCTAGAGTTGCACTATTTAAAGACTAGTTTGGATGAAATAAAATTAGCTAAAATAACAATTTTATAACAAATTAAATGCCAATTCTTAGAAACGTCGTCCCTTAAAACTAAATATAACATGTACCACTAAAACTAATATAGAAAATATGCTTGTTTGGAAATTCGTAAGAAATTGAGGCATTATCACCAGAAATTTACTGCATTGTTGCAAGAAATTGAATTCTCATGAGAAGTCAGAAGAGAAAAGAATTTTTTTAGAAGGTGTATAACTAATGAACAATTGTGGATAGATGTAAGCAAAACTTACACAATTGTGGACAAACTAAATATACTATTTTTTGAAAAAAAATCAAAAAACAGTTTAATTCTACTGAATTAGATTTGTTTTATTTATTCTGTCAAGTGTAAAATGGTGTACGAAATGGATGTTGTGTTATCATCATCTGCCGCAAACCACTCCCGTTCTAACTAGATCCAAATTACACATCATCCAACTGATCCCTTCAAAAGAACTACCATCTCCCACTTACTCTCCGGCTAGAAAACCATCACACAAGCTCGAAATCAACAACCATTCAAACCGAATCATACAACAACAAAAGTCCAAGCAGACAACAACAAGAACCAATCAACCAATAACAGAATCCCGATCAAACCTCCACCAATATTCCAACAACAAGAACCCAAAAACAGAGATTTCACAATTGGTTCTGGAAGAAGAAATATAAACCGAATAAGATTAACGGCTCATCAAGGAAGCAAGTTTTGATAAGTTTCTGCCATGTTTAGTGCAGCCAATTTGAGTTACATAGCTTTTTTGGTTCGGACTAAAGATATTAAATCACTAAAACACAAAGTGCTTCCTAATCAACAAAACCAAACTAAATATTCAGATGCACAACTGAGAACTTCAAAAAAAAAATATTTTCGTCAGTCGCAAACCCAAGAGTTTTAGAAACCATATCAACAAAATTACTACGAGAACTGCAGAAATTGTTTAAAAAAACTAAAAAAAATGAAAATAAAAAGAGAAACCTTACTTGTTTATCTTCATCTGTAACGATGCCATACTTCAACATGGTGACTGCAACATATATAGCCACATGAATCTTATTTGCAAATCTATGTATAGCATCAATCAAGCTCCACCCTCCCGCACTATGACCCACCAAAACAACCTGAAAATTTACAAAAAAAAAATTGCAGGTAATGCTTTACTGTTTTAACATTATATTCCTAAGAAATGAATTAAAAGAAATTAACCTTCTCATTTTGAGGCAAGTTTGACATGAAATCAGAGAGAGGTTTATTGTAGTCCTGGAAATTAAGGATTGTGTTGGGATCGGAGCGATCGATGCCACAACTTTTGAGGTCAAGGCATGTAACCTTGTAGTCGGCTGCTTCAAGGAGACGCATGATTTTGTACCAGCTCCAGGCTCCGTGACTTGCTCCATGAATTAGAACAAATTGTGGTTGGTTTTGAGGTGCCTTCTCCGCCATCTTATGTTCTATTTCGCAAGTTTCTTTTTCACTCTCTGGTGGTCTCTCCTTCCAACTATGCTAGATCACCATTCTTGAATTTAAAAGCCAATCTACAAGTTGAGATTTCGCTGTGCTCTTTGTTTTATTAAATATATTTCTTTAGGATAATCTTATTTAACTATAATCAAGTCAGATATGAATGAAATGGTTGACTACATGCAGGCACGATATTGAACAAATAAATGGAATCAAAAGGTTATTGGCTTGCTTGAACCTAAACTGGGACAAGTAGATAGGGTTCGATCTCTACTCCGTTGTTCTAGACATGAGTATGCAAAGCACTGCCACAAAGGGTTGTTTTAGTAACCGGGAACACTCATCACAAATGAGTGATTTTTGCGTCAAACGGACTATCATTTGTGGTGGAAACTGAACTAAGTGCACAAATAAAGCACTAAGGTCAGACTTGATATTTACTGACCACGTTTGTAGCAATGCAAACCAAAATGCTAAGAGTGTGCAATTAATGTGTTTTTATTGTCGAATTTGCCCAAAATGTTTAAAGCTTTATGGTTAATTGAATTAATGATTTGAATGGGTGATCGAGTCAAATCTACTACTTTGGTTTTAAGCTCTCACTTGTGTGTGGTTTAGGACACCGATGTAAATTGACTAGTGACACATGCATCTCTTAGATTCTCCATTACTCAGTTTATTTTTGTTGACATTTAATGTGGAGTTCCATGCCACCGTTGGGAAAATTTGATTAAAGTGTTTTTCCCTTGCGTTAATTCTTCCTTTGATTTAAGGATTCATAATGGGTTTTCCTTCTCCCTTTAGTTTTCCTTTAGATTTTGTTGTGTATCTCTCTAATATTATGAACTAATTTTCTTGTGCATCTAGATGTAATGAACCCTAGACTGATTATGTGATTATTGAGTTTTGTTATTCATTCAATCTATTCATGGATTTGTGATTCAATTATGATTTATATTGTGTATTGTTGAATTGATTGATGCTAGCTTTTCGATTCCATTACCGATACATGTGTGAGTAATCGAGTGATTTTCCGCATGATAGATCATTCATAATTGGGAGGAGTTGCATGCAAACCTAGAGATAGGTTGACATAAATCTTCCCGATTATGGTCAAACCTAGTAGCGAAATTCATGAATCGATGGATTACACAAGCAATCAGAAATTCCACGCACGTAAAAATGTGATGGTTATGAGAATTACGCAAGTAATAGATGGATTACACACGCAATTGCAATGACGTCAAGTTTGTGCAGAATTTTCATTTGTTTCACAATAGATATATTCTCAACTCCAACGGTCACAAACCTAAAAAAAACTACAAATAAATGTCTCCAACAACAGAAGAAGAGAGAGAAACTTGGTCTACATTTTGCTATCACTTTATTTCTCATCAATTCTCTTATTCTCTCATTTGCAACCACTCTTGTTATTTTCACTTGCAATCATTATTGGGTTGGTTTGAGTTTAAATTCTGTGTTTGAGAACATAATTTGTAACAAGCAAAGTGTTGGCTTAAGGGTTAAATATGTTTTCTTGCTAAACCTTGAAAAACAAGGGTGAGAGGTGTTCCTTGTTTTGTTTCCTTAGAGAAACAAGAAGGTGTAGGTTTCTTAGATTGTTTTCTGCAAAAACTAGAGGTTGTAAATGTTTTCTTGTGATCCTTGAAAACAAGAGAAGTGGTAAATAGTTTTCCTCCACTCGAAAGTGAGGAGATAGTGGATTAAAATTCTCGAAGGGTGCTTGAGGAGTGGACATAGGTCAAAGGATGACCGAACCACTATAAATCAGATTTGTTTTCTCTTCTGTCAACTTCTTTATTTTACTTTACTTTGCAAAGTGTGTGAATTGGATTTTTAGTTTTGAGTTGTTTCTGCAATAGTTTTCTGTTTTGTGTTAAAAAGAACTTGTAGAAATTGGGTTGTTCTATTTGATTTAAGAAAAGACTTTTCAACAAAGTTTTAAACTTACTCAAACTCCAATTCATGCCCCCTTTTGGAGTGTTATCCTGGGCCAACAAGTTATGATTTTTGCAATGCTTTTTTATCATACTAAATAAGATTTTGTAATACAATCAATATTTAGAATATTTGTTTAAGTATAATCTAGTTAACAATAGATTTGTAGTTTATCAGTAGTTGAGTCAACTTCAATGTTAAAACATTTTGTATAAAAAAATCAATTAAGTGAAACTCATCCAACATTTTATAATATTAAAGTTTTATTTTTAAAATAATAATACTACATTCATTATGACACCTCGTAATTAAGATACAGAGCATATTCATAACTTTATATCCATGTATGTACTTCTCTATCTGTCACAACAAACGCATGCCATAGAGGTAGAGTGTAAATACAATGAAAGAAACTTGCGGCAAAATTATTTGAACTCAACGTGGGTCTATCATATAAATCTAATGCAAAGATGGAACATAAGAGTCTCCATTTCCGAAAATTCAATAGAATTGTTCTACCTTAAACATCAGTGATCACGTGAATGTGACTGACGTTTTCTTGGAGTTAGGAATGCTGAGAGTATCAAACAAGTTCTTGACTTAATTACGCAGTTTTCCACAAAATTTTCCTAATTTACAAATCTCACATCGTTCTCAATTTTTTGCAGCACCATCAAAATTACTGCAAAAATAGTTTTGAATATAAACTTTTATCAAAAATATGCTTTTAAATTTTTCTCCTCCGACAATTCATTTTTAGTTCATCTTTTTTGTTCGAAAAAAGAACTTCTCAAACCTTAACCTCCTCTTCCTCCACCTTCTCCTTTCTCTCCCTACCACGAAACCATCGTCCGCCGGTTCTCCTCCCTCCGCACTGTCATGTCTCCTCTCTGATCTATTCCCTCGATCTCCTTTCCTTTGATTCTCCTATCTGATCTCGTTTCCTTTCTTCGTCGCTTCTCCTTCGTATCACACTTCCTCCCCATCGCGTTTCTCCATCGTCGTCCTCGTCTATTTTTCACTATAGTCCTCATTTCTTCTCCGACGCTCTCACTCTACTTTGTTGATGTTGAGCAGCGAATAAGATGCGTCGTTCATGACACCATTGCGCCCGCCGATGTTGATGTTCATGTAGTTCGTGACACGTTGTCGATGTTGAGTGTTGTTTTTGCCGCCGTTGTTGCCCCGTGATTAGTGTAACGGGCTTGGACTTTCACCAACGCACGTTAGGCACTTAATCACACACTCGCTCTCATCTCTGCCTTGCACACACTCGAATCACGCTTGACCAAGAACTCAAGAGAGGGAAAAGAGAAAGCACACAAGAGAACTCTTAGGCAAGGAACTCTTAGGCAAGGAATCCTCTATTCACTCAAACTTTTAGATTGTTACAAATGAGAGCCCCCAAGGGGTATATATACACTTCCTCCAAAGAATGTCTAGAATCCTCTACTTATAGAATTCTCTACACTACTCTAGCATTTATGTGTATGTACAAGCTTTGTACCATTCTCTAGAATATTCTACTCAACTCTATAGAGAATGGGAAGAATTGGGCCAACTTCACCAAGCCTTGGACGTTCAAGCCTTGACATGTGTCATTCTTCCCCACCTAAATCAAGCGACGCGTTCTTCGCATCCTCCTCATAGGCTTGGTTTGAGTCCTTGTGCCTCCATCATCCTTGAACTTCACCAAGCCTTGATCTCTCTTTTGACGGGCACAAGGATAGGATACGGTCCATCCCAAATGCAAATTGTGTTGTTGTGTGGAATTAAGAATGCCTTCTTCTTGTCCTAAAATTCCACACCTAAGTAAAGATGCCTATCTTCAAGTGGAGCGATGGTTATGTCGACCTTACCTCGCCATGTCTCCATTTACACCTTCACATCGCGAGCTACGCCCTCAATCGACAAGGCTTTGTGCGTCGCACTTCGCACGAAGCCATCACACTATTGGTACTTGACACCAAGCTCCTTGGCCACAGATTTGGACATATAGATGATATCCGCGCCGATGTCCACAATCGCCCCAATGGTCTTGCACTTAATCATGGTCTCAATGAGCATGCGACTAACTCTTGGTCCATCATTTGCTTGAACAACCCAGGCTTTGAGACTAGCAAGCTCTCGTAGAGTCTCAAGATGCAACGTACTATTGTCCACGTCTTGAATTCCCTCGCCCTCATCTTGCTTCTCCTTGCCTTTGTCTTACTCCTTCCTCACTGATGCAAGTGTCGAAAGCTTCCCACACTTTGGGCAATCACGGATGTGGTGTGGTCCATCGCATAAGTAGCAAATGATCCCCTTCTTTTCCGAATCTTCCTT